>OMOT01065234.1:3898-14035 GCA_900312575.1 Acanthochaenus luetkenii | reverse complement strand
CAAACCACACATGGCGATAGGTTGCTATGGTGATGTTGAATTGTTTACAACGAATGAAATGAAATTGTAACTATTATTTTGTCTTTTTTTATGTAATAATTCTAGTGGTCATTCATTCCAACATGGACAGTGAAAGGAGAATTGCAGTTGGTGTATCCCTTGTGTATGTTTTCTTTTCGTTATCGATATCCGCCATGTTTTCTCCTTGTACAAGGTAGCTACGTAACGTCCGGTTGTAAATTCCTTCGCGGAGGAAGACAAAAGTAGAACATTTTATATTTAGGATGGCAGTACCGTCTACCGATATTGTTTGCATAAGGGACATTGTTTTGTAAAAAAGAAAGAAAAAAAGGATTCTATTTTTGTTGTTGCGCTTAAAATAAATGATTGTACATAACCACATATTGCTGACATCCATAATTTATGTTTCTAATAGAGTACAGGAGAGTAAAGATGAACAGTTATGTCAGCCACTGCCTTCAGAAAAAAGGAATCTGAAATCAAAACATTTTGCACTTTATTTCTCTCAAGTCACAGTCAATCTTTTCAAATCAATGTAAGAACAGGGGATGCTCATTTAAAAAATAGGTCTTCATCAGCCTGTTCTGTATAGAATATGAGTACATAATAGGACATAATGATCAGGTCATTGCCGCACAAATTACCATTGGTGCGACCAAATTATGTGCTGGTGCCACAAAGTTGAAAAAGTGCAAAATGTTAGTGTTGAACCCTGTGAAGACATACGTAGATGCTGAGTTACTAACTTTGGTTGCACCATATGTATTTGAGGTCCTATCCAGTCAAATACATCTACTTTGTAAAGAAAAAGAAACAACTGCATGACTTAATTCATCCAGGTCCACTATCTAAATTAGCCTATATCCTTAAGGGGTGTGCTTTGGTCCTCTTAAGTTTCCAAAAACTCAACAAATACACTGTAAATATTCTGCTCACTCACACCATCTGCACCATGCTTCATATCGTAGTGTACTATTATTTCCCAGACACCATAGAATCTTCATTTATATGCAGCATGTCACTGTCACATTAATATTTAAGGTGCTAGACTCTAAAACTGAGAGTAAAAGTGCACCTAAGAAGCAGCTGCTTTCTCACCAGTGTTGAGAAACACTTTGATACAATAATGAAATAATAAATGCTGATGTCTATACGCCCCGTATTGCTATGAGGACTACCTATGACAGTACTAAAAAGAAACATTGAAAAAATCTGTGACTCAGCCCCAACAACTCCCAGACCGAGCCTATGGGTATAACGTAATATGGGCACTCTGTATAGTCAATGGATGAAAACACTAAATACAGCTGGTATGGTACTTTACAATTCAGGCCCACATGCAACATCATACCAGTAAGATGAGCAGTGGAATGTTTCTCCACTGTCTCTTACAATGTCACACTAAGCAAGAAAAGTATAACCAACAATAAGAAAATAACAATAGAGAACAAGACGGTATATGGACTATTAATACTAGGGTCAAATGTTCGGGTTTTTATTGCTTGTTCCACCGACCATTTCCCCCGAAAATTATTATTTGTATATAGTTTTTCATTCCATAAGTGTAAAGTTATGCATCAACTATTTAAAATGTTGTATAAGGTGCCGCACTGGTGTTGCGCAGTTACCTGTTTGTATGAAACTAAACTAACCCTAACCCTGTAATTCCATTGATTGTTCCTCAGTTAGATCTAGTTGGCTCCTTTTCTCTATATTACATATTTTTTAGTATGGCACTGGTCTCTTAATTTTCCTTGTGTGTTTTTATGTATGTATGTGTTTTTATTTTGCACCCTGGTCCTGAGAAACGTCATCTCATTTTACTGTATGTGTATGTTTATATGGATATGGTTGGACTGACAAATAAACTAACTTGAACTTCTGTAAAGTCCTTTGAGACATGCTTGTGATAAAGTGCTGTATAAATAAATGAACTTGAATTTGTATTGCACATTGCACTTACTGAGTCTCTCCTCACTGAGCACTCACGTTGAATACAATGCCAAGTTGTTAATTGTCTGTTGAGTCACTTCTTTAAGTGCAATACAATTTCAAAGAAATGTCTTTCATGCTTATTTGATGAGAAATTGGAAACTGCTGGGAAAGATCAGCTCTTCAGACAAATATGGATGGGCAGACAAGACTGAAGAAAACTAAAGATTGAAGAATAATTATATTTTTCTTTTAAAATACAAGAGTAGGCTATTTGTGGATCTTGATAGGTCCTGTCTATATTATGTAGACCCATATGATATATTTATGGATATTCACATGTTTATTTACAGAATGTAGAACTGTCCATTCTATTCCACTATGGCTCTATATCCACGCGATTGAGTTTAGTGCTTATTTATTTATTCACTGCTATTTGCAGTATTCGTGTAGTGCTTTTATTTATTTCATCAGGATACCTCGTAGAATCATGATTATAAATGTGAAACGTAATTGTTAATGATGCAAATATTCTCGTATTTTTTATTTATGTTTTTTTAAATCCGAGGATGTCTGTAGAATTGATGTGAACGCAATCATCAATGATTTCTCACAAATTCAGCCTTTAAGAACACGGCGCACTCCAATCTGGCCGATTTACGACTGCGCTTCCGCATTCTTAAATCCTGCTCTTAGCTAAGAACGAATCTCAAATAAGAAACCATTCAGGAATGCGGGGCGGCAGTAGCTCAGGAGGTAGAGTTCCCGCCCCGCAACTGCAAGGTCGGCGGTTCGAGTCCAGCTCCTCCCGGGAACAATCTGTCGTAGTGTCCTTGAGCAAGACACCTAACCCCGAATTGCTCCCGTTGAGCAGGTTGGTACCTTGCATGGCTTCCTCCGCCAACGGTATGACATGTAAGTTGCTTAATGTAATGTAATGTGTAAGTCGCTTTGGATAAAAGCGTCTGCTAAATGCTATAATGTAATGTAATGAATGCCAGAATTGTCCTGTAAATGTCTTCTTATCTTTTGCGTAAATGCGTTCCAGAATGAGGTCCAATGTTGAATGTGAAATGCTGTGCGTTTGTGTGATATGATATGAGGAATGAAAACAGGATGTTTCACTCTTTGCTATGGAAAATGATGCTTAGTGTCAATAGAAGAAAAAAAAAATGTCATACATAAAGTGAATGTATTGTGCAATGATGTTCACGCTACACTGACCTAAATGTCAGCACCTGAGGAATTTTGCATTTACCATGGATCTAAGCCAAGTCATGATTTGCATATCCTTAGCATTCATCTGGAAAGCGTTTGGAAAATCTGGCCGAAAAGAGAAGGTTACAACACCTTGAGCTCTCTCCCTGGGAAAGAACTGGTGACAAAAGATTGATATTAAAGACATATTATTGTTTTCTCACCTCACCATACCAAGCCTTTAATCCAATGGACCAAACTGGATGAATATCATAACTCATACTGCCATTTCCTGTGCAGGGTCAGAGGAGAGAGCCAGATGGGAATCCAGTTCTATCAAAGTGCTCCATCAAAGTCAAGAGCTGAATCAGAAATACTGGAGAAATATCCTCCATATAAAAATTTGATGGACACTTAAAGGCCCAAACTCCAATCATAATGCACTCACTGTTGAGCTACTGTTGACCCACTATTGGCTTTGTTCCCAGGTAATTAATTTGAAGATATTGCGCTCAGATTGACTGCGACAGCTAAACATTACTTTTTAAATACATTCTGAAACTGTAAATGGTTCATTTACATGTGCACTGCCTGTTCACAAGAGCTTGCAACTTTTAGATCCCACCCTAACACATTTTATGGTGTTACGATGGGCTGAAAAAGTAGCAAACAAAAACACAAAAATATTTTCCTTTAACAGGTCTTCAAAAATCTATGCAAAATTTGGATAAGAGCTTTAAAGCAAAGGTTTTAAGTATCACAACTTTTATTATTTTGATGCTTTTTTTTTTTAAGCATCTACAATTATGAGAGGTACAAACATGATGTAAGAACATTACACTAACTCCATTGGAACTAAGGACAACATTGGTTAGCTGGTGTAAAACATAACACAAAAGAAATGAATGGCACAAGTCACACCATGTTGAATATACAGCAATATGCTGCTTGTTCGCTAAGTACCTTTAATACTATTTATACATTAAGAGATGTGCATTTCATTCACATCATTCAAATGAGGGTGGCAGGGCTTGATCTCATAAGCTATTATGGTTTGGTCAAAAACAGAAGTAAGAAACACAAACACAAACATAAAAACATATACCAACTTTTAAACTCAATTTTTCTTCTTTGATGAAAACTTTCCTTTATCAAAATATTCACCAGTGCCACTGGGAAGGCTGCATATGGTTGCAACACTTTAAGTGCTACTGTTCTCTGAACATAACGCATGCAATAATACAAAATATTAAATTATAATAATACAACAACCATACATTATTCATAATTATCCGTTCAGTATTCATCTATTCAAGAGCAAGGTCATGGGCACTGGATATATACACCAAATGGATGATACTGCATTGTCACAATTAATCATGAGAAGTAGACAACTGGTAGGCTGCCTCCAAGCTCATGTCAAGGATTCCACATCATTACAATGGTGGGGGTAAGCACAGATAACTTTAAGTGCACATTGACAGTTTGATAATGCCAGCACATGCAAACATTACACCATTAAAAATTGCACTAAACTGTCTGGAAAGTTTCTTCCAAGAAATAGCTTGAAGCAACAAAATAACGAATCTGCATTGTAAGTGGATAGCTGCAACAGAAGTGAGCGTGACTGACTTCTCCATTACCGTCTTGCAAATTCAAGCATCACAGAACAACTGACCATGGAAGACAAAAAAACATGAGTCTGTTTTACTCTTGAAGGCTCGAGTGAAGCCAGGGTCAGAATGAGGCGTAACACTTGAAACCCAGTTTGTAACACGTTCATAATGCCTGAATGAGAGTTTCTTAGCAGCTTTATGGTACATTCAAAAATCCATACATAGTATTTTTGACATTGATACAAAATGGTGCATCAATGTACTGGTGGGAGTGTCAAAATGGCTGAATTCCCTTGAATGCCAAAATAATCAAATCTTCCTAGCCATCGGATTGTCTAACATAGCTAATGTGGTGAACAAAGCTCTTTATGTGAAACTATACAGTATTTGCTAACCAGCTATGCGACAATGCTATTTCCTGTTTAGCTAGCTAATAATGTTGTCAAATGTTTTAAAACTACATTTTGTGATGGTGGGGTGGAGACAATGTGAGTTAATGTGAGTGTGACAATGCAGCTAACCCTCCAAAACAGTGTATTTGTGATTTGGCTGACCTTGTTATGAAATCAAATTTGTATCAGCTTTGATAATGAAAGTTAGTTACAGGGTGTCCAACTATGCAAAGTTGTTAATTGGCTTTCTTTCTTTTTTTGAAACTTGGTATTTAATCTTACAACACACTTCATTTATTGATCCCCTTCTCTCTTTATCTAGCCAATTCTGTTGAACGTTTTCAATTGTCGTTTGGGATTTACAGTGAAGAGTGATAATGGAAATGTGCCTATTTAACCTAGCTAACATGTTACGAACACACACCAGAGGCCAGAGGTAAGTTGGGGTGTTTCCTTGAGATTATCTTTGATGGTCTTTGATGGTTATTTTATGGCTATTTTATGGCTATTATAAAACTGATAATACAGATTGGAACTGGCGTCTGCTTTATATAAGTATTATTGAGATCAAGTAACGTAAAAACACAAATGCTGGTCTAATGCCATCGCAGCATGACAGAGCCAGGTAAATAAATAGTCAGTTAGCTTGATGCTAACTCATGAGAGTTCCCACACACACTACAATTAGCAAGGTTGTATAATTTGCCACATCTTCTAACAACTGCATAAAGAGCTAAAACCTTTCAGTGACAGAAATGACATAATTTGCTTACAGGTATATATTTACTAAGGCTTTGTAAGACAGAAGTAGTCGTCTAGATAGTCTCCCTCTGTCACTGAACACAACTTAAAAACGATTCGCAATTGAAGAGACTTGGCAGCCATTTTGCTGGCATCAAGGACATCAAGGACATCAAGGACATCATGGAATTTTGAAAATAAAAATGACAGAATGTCATCTGAGGGCATTTTAATCAAATTTGAATCCATATGAGAAGTTAATACTTCTCCAAATTGCATTTGCATTCTGGTGTATTAATTGTGTGCCTTCATGTAAAGTTCTAGACTATCTACCTTTGATAGAAAAGTGTACTTAGCATAAGTCTCTGTTTAAAACAAATCCCAAATGCATTTTGAAATACATTTCTATAGCACTGAATCAGCTAATCTAAAACAATCTAAATCTCATGCATTTTTCACTGCTATGCAAATAACAGAAACTGATGTTCTTATTTACAACGAGACGAAACATTTAGCTGTATTTATATGACCACACACAGTAGTAGGAGTAGCTTTGTGCAAGTGTACATTAAAGGAACAGACTGAAGCCACTAAACTCTTATTTTCCCAGATATTATTTCCCAATGCTACTTCATCATATCTAATAACAGTGGGTCTATTTCCTCTGACGTTAGTATAGAACACATACTAGTGAGCGGTGAACTATAATGCCCACCATCTCCAGCTACTTGCTTTTCTTTTATAAAAATAACAAAAATGGATGTCTGCTGCCCTCTTGCTTGCCATGCCGTAGTAAAGCAAAGACTGAAAATAGCCTACATTGGAATGATGAATAATGATGGAAAGAAGAGAACAAATTTCACAACACAAGGAGACAAAGTTAGAGGAACTGACAGAGATGCTCAGGGACTTGTGTCTGTCTGTCAGGTATGTGAGAGCAAGGCAAGGGCAAGTGGGAAAATGCAGTGTGGAATGAAGTTTTGCATAAAGGCAGGTACAATGGGTTCTGGGAGCGGACAGGGCTTTGGAACAGGGGCGAGACTAGGCTGACAGCTAGGTCACCTGCATAATCAACTATCTATTTAGGGGGTGAAATTGAAAATTAAAATGAACCTGATTATTGTGACAAATTTCCCCATTTTGAATATTGTGGAGGACGGTTGTTGCATACATTTTTAGCTCATTCTATCATACCATACACCTGTTTGATAATTTAGGCAAAAAAAAAAGACAAACATTTTATTTTATTTTTGTATAAAAATCTCATTACTTTTACTTCATGGCAAACAGAACATCTTTAGTGGTGACTTCATCGTGTACCAGGAAGTGTACATACAAATTCCAACCAATTGCTCCGGTTTCCTCCCACAGACAAAGACATGCAAATATATGTTTGTAGTGTGGTGCATGATGCGATGTACTACGTATATGATGCATGCAATGTATACTTGTATGGGGGCGGCAGTAGCTCAGGAGGTAGAGTTCCCGCCCCGCAACTGCAAGGTTGGCGGTTCGAGTCCAGCTCCTCCCGGGAAAAATCTGTCCTAGTGTCCTTGAGCAAGACACCTAACCCCGAATTGCTCCCGTTGAGCAGGTTGGTACCTTGCATGGCTGCCTCTGCCAACGGTATGACATGTAAGTCGCTTAATGTAATGTGTAAGTCGCTTTGGATAAAAGCGTCTGCTAAATGCTGTAATGTAATGTAATAAAACCATCACAGAGTTTTGAACATTCCCGCCCCTTCGCCCCTAACATCAAATAAAACTGCCTTTCTCTCCCCAACTGATATTCCATTGGTTTACACCTTTAAATTATCCTGCCCCAATATCCTCTTTCAACAGGAAATACCTCACATTAAGGAAGCAAGATGCTCTCAAAATGCATTTTTGACACCCTCCATCCATCCATCCATCGTCTATACCCGCTTACTCCTGTTCAGGGTCACGGGGGGCTGGAGCCTATCCCAGCATGCATCGGGCAGAGGTTTGACACCCTCTCACAGATAAACATCTTATTACCTCCGCCATTAAAGATAGGGGCAGAGGTTATGTTTTCACCCCTGTTTGTTTATTAGTTTGTGTTTGTCTGTACGCAAGATATCTCCAAAGGTTATGGACAAATCTGGATGAAACATGGTGGAGACATAGGTTATGGGACAAGGACCAACTGATAAAATGTTGGCGATGATCTGGATGTGGTATGACAAAGGGGACTCTTTGGTGTGGCGGAGGTATGTGCTCTACCGAGTGCCCTCTAGTTACAAGTGTTATCACATGTAACTCAACACATGTGTACATTCTACACTCTCGCTGTCATCTGGCATATGTAAGGAAGCCTACAAGGACACTGAGACATGTATAAGTGAACAAAGTTTCATACAAAAAAAAATGACGACTACTGTGGCAGCACATTTGAATGATCCCAAACATGAACATGATTTGTCACTTAAAGGAAAAATCCACTTCAAAACAGCTACTAGCAAAGTAGCATTTATGGGTTAATTTTGTTGTTTGGTGGTGTATTTTAATTTTTCCTGTGGATAACTGGCCAAATGTAGACGACGTAATGTCATGTCCAGATATTTCCAGAGCAGCTACAATGGAGTTCAATAGGATTTAAAACATCAATAGTAAACGTCAAGTTTTGCTGCCAGTCCCTCGGGAATCAAAGAGCATGGGCTTCTTTGTAGACTCTCCATTTTGTATAGACGTTCAACAATAATACAGGGAGAAATCCATTAAAGAAGAGGCAGAGATACCAATTCCTCCATCAACAATTGCCTCAATAGACCAGAATGCAATGCAGCCACAGGACATGTATTTTGAGTTAAGGGGCACGATGCTTGCTTTTTCTCGACTGGAGACTCTCGCTGTCTTGCTCGTACTGTCTCTATCACTCTCTTGACGTACAATAACTGAAGTATAAGTAGGCAATATATGTATGTATGTATTTATGTATGTATGTCATGGGGTGTGAAATGTATGTGGGGTGATTTGCTTTGCATTTATCTCTGTGTATTGTACAGACTGTGACAAAAATGTCCTCTGGGAGGACAATAGAACTAAGATCTATATGTTTAATATGCAAATTAATACATTGTATTGTCTTACGGTAATTATTTTGTTTATTCTACATTTTACGTAATGGAGTGGAGTCTAATGGAACAATTGTAAATGTGTTTAATTGTGCAGGTGATCCAAATGACTTCCTGTGAGCAGCTTGCATATATAATATAGTCTTCTACCAAAACATTCAACAGGTTTTTATTCTCATTAAATGACTCCCAGGTGTTAGATTAGATTAGATGAAACTTTAATGAGCCCTGTGAGGAAACTGGATGGGATGTCACTCTAACAATCTTGAGAAAGTTATGAATGGTTTCATAGCTTGGGGCACTTGATAAGAACCGTGAGGACAGTGGGTCAGAAATGTGCCATAAATTTGCAGATCTCAATATTTAATCATGACTATAATTGTCCTTCAAAGCGCCAATGGCTGTGACCCAATGACAGGCTATGAAGGACTGAGTTGAATTAATTATTTTTTACATTTTGTATTTAGGATTAGGCTATTCTGTGTTTTACTATCCAGTCTAACCAGTCTTGCGTCACAGTTGACCAGGTGGGACTTACTACTTCCAGTTGAGCAAAAGGCCTATAGGTCAAGCACAGGATCAAAATTCTAAATGTCCTCTTGACCAATGGGGTCAGCAACCCCCCACAAAACCATAACCTCTGCACTCACAATACAATACATTACTATTTATTACATTACATTACATTACATTACATTACAGCATTTAGGAGACGCTTTTATCCAAAGCGACTTACATACATTACATTACAGCATTTAGGAGACGCTTTTATTCAAAGCGACTTACATGTCATACCGTTGGCGGAGCAGGGGTGGACAAATCGGTAGCCCGGGCGCCCGGGACAAGCAGATTAAGTGCCCGGGCTACCAAGTGTTAATATCTAAAAGCCCGGCGGACAAGTGACTAACGTTAAACTAGGCTTGTCACGGTACTAACTCGGTACTTACTGACGGTACTAGTTTTCCCACGGCACCGAAAGTACCGTGTTTTCTATTTAATTTGCCACGTATCCAATAGTTGTATGACACGTCACAACATGGTGTTCATGGGAAATGTAGTACCTCAAAACAGACGCTGTGATATTTGCTTCATTCATCACCAGCCAAATTGACTAGTAACTTTTAAATGTTACCTGCCAAAGTAC
>OMOT01065230.1:0-46950 GCA_900312575.1 Acanthochaenus luetkenii | reverse complement strand
AAAAAAAAAAAAGGCTTAAGGGGTTAAGAAATAATTTCTGATTTGTTACATGATGACAAATGTGTGTGACTTAATGGCCAGACCCAACACTAAGTAGTGAGTTAATCACCTCGGTTGTAATTTGTTTGAAATTCGATTATAATATGTAGATTTGGTTCTGTTTGGGGTTTTTGTGTTTCATTGTCTCAATTAATATAATGGTTCACGGTCATGCAGTTGCCCATAATTCACTGCTGCGCTGCCTTCTTGGAGCAAACTAGCCGAGCAGAGGTTGACTCTTGTGTTGATACATCTGTTTGACAGAGCTGACTGCAGGCTCTTCACTCGCAAAACGAAAATGCCACCGATGTGTGTGGAAAAGGCCACAGTAGAAGTACTGACGAAAACCGGCGTCTGGATGATCAAAATGTTTTCTCTAATGTGTGGAATGTGTTTGTTCCCCATAGGTCTGACTGTAGTCGCTAAGAAACTGGAGGGAGGCATGGCTGAAGGAGTAACGGTCAAAGATCCTATAAATCAACAGATTCACAGAATGTGTCTTCTACGGGTCAAACTGATGCACTTTGTCAACAGCCTTCACAACTACATCATGACCAGGGTGAGACTAATGGAATAGGTGTGATGATTCACTGAGATACATGATTGTTTAAGTCAATACTGTCAAATGGAAAACTTTTAAGAAAGTATATTTCATGGGCTGTAGGGTCATGAAATATACCCAGCACATAGAGGACCAAATAATTAATTTGCACTTCAAGAAAGAAAATAATAAATGGGAGTTAAACGATTTGTATGCAAAAAGAGGGATACGTTCCTCATATGGCATCTCTGTGAATAGAATATGATTTTGGATTAACATGTTTGTGTATTATCTGTGTCTGTCTAAACGGTGTCTTGGTAGATTCTGCACAGCACGGGGCTGGAGTTTCAGCACCAAGTACAGGAAGCTAAGGACCTGGACCAGCTGATCAAGATCCATTACAGATACTTGTCAACCATTCATGACCGCTGCCTGCTGAGGGAGAAGGTAAGCATGCACTCACAGAGAATAAGTTTAGTGGTGGTGTAGTGAGTAGGGACACCATTCTTCTATCAGAGGACCTGGATGAAAACCCCCATGTGGGCAAACATCCGCTCTGCTGAAATGTCCTTGAGCAAGACACTGAATCCCTACCAGCCTCAGGGGTGCTGTTCTGTAGCTGACCCTGACCTCTGACCTCTGAACTCTCTGTGGAGAGGAGCAAGATAAAAGAGAACTTCCCTATGTGGATCAATAAAGTATCACATCACTCACTTGTGAATTCTTTCTGTCATGTCGTCTTGTCATGTTATCATGCACCCTCTTCAAATGTGGGTGTGGGTGAGCTCTGCGCCTGCATTTACGACTATTCATTTATCCACTGAATGCTGTGATGTTTCCTCAGGTCAGTTTTGTGAAGGAGGCAATAATGAAAGTTCTCAATCTAGTCCTCATCTTCTCTGATCGATGGCAAGCTGGATTTGGAGCGTGGAAGTAAGAGTTCTCATATAAACTGGAGAGAAAAAGATTTGTGATCCTCTAGCTAATCTGATACTTTTATGTTAATTTAAAGTCAGAAAAATGTGTTACAGTGTGTTTTACTGTCCAAGTTACAAATACATAATCCATACTGCAGCAACTGCTAAAACTGTGAATGAATGAAATGTATCTTGCTGCTATAGATTTCTTGGCATTACATGTATGGATGTCCTGACTAGATATTGTGTTTATCTTTCTATTTCAGGATTGAGTCCATTGATAAGATGGAATCAGATTTCAAAAACTGTCACATGTTCCTTGTGACCATACTGAATAAAGCTGTATGTCGTGGCTCCTTTCCTCATTGTAAGTAAAACTGGTCCTTGGTTGAATTCACACACACACCTCTGTTTTCTGGTAAATGACAGAATGCTCTGGAAATTCACTCCTGAAAGATACATTTGTAAATCCTTAAAATGGGCGCTTTGAAAATTGTGCACAGATGGTGATGAATGATTTACATGGAAGTAACCATATCTTTCTTTGCTTTTCCTCTTCCATGTATAGTGGAGTCCCTTGCCCTGTCTCTGATGGCAGGGTTTGAGCAGTGCTGAGGACAGACACCTGGCCTGATGGACTGCACTCTGCTGTGTCTCTGTCTCTGTCTCTGCCCCTTCTTTTGCTGTTGTTCCATGATCATATAAGACTAGTCATGATGTCACTGTCTGCACTGTGGGAGACAGACTTGGACCACTGGGTGTTATTATCTGTGTCTATTGAGGGCCATAGTCATACATGCTACCTGTGAACATACAGTTATGACGGCTTCTAGATTTTAGCCATGTAGCTGTTTGTAAATATGTTTATGAGTTGGTATGCTGATTGTGATTAATGTGTACATATTATGCACAATAAATCTTGCACAATTCTATGTCATGTCATTTTTCAATATACTGTAGTTTTTTTAGATAATAGTATTGACCTATCCTAATCATATTAAATGAAACATTTTTTATCAACTATTTGAAATTGTGAAGCAACTCATGAGCAGAACATATTATATATTAGATAAAACACACAGGCCTGTAGGATTCAATGTCAAAGATGTTTGACTTGCACAAGATGTCTCAATTTTAAAGTTGCACAGTATTAATAGTGAAACACTTATCAGGACATGTGACCAGTAAGCATTTGGGAGTGTTTCAGTGGTACTAATGTCAATCCATTCAAAATGTTGTATCTTAATTACATGTTTTGTCCCCTTTACTCTGGTTATATATGACAATATATGGTGATTACACCTTTTTTACAGTTTCGTGCATGGATCACTTCAATACATTAGCGACAATAAGAATATTGACTTGAAATGAGAGTAAGAAAAAAGTTGAGCTCATTAACAATAACTAGTTATTTTACTTTATGAAGATTAATAAAATATAATTGCCACTTTCATTTTTATTGTTTTATCTTGTATTCTGTTTTGCTTTCTTTAAAAAAGTGCTGTACAAATCAAGTGTATTATTATTATTATTAGTAGTAGTAGTAGAGGTAACTATAGTTACCTAATAGTGGACCTGTTTGTGAAGTAGTCATGTGTCCTGACAAGTGAAAATACAATGACAATACAAACAAAGGTTGGTAAGCCCATTTCATTTTTTATCAGTAGACAAAGGGCTAATTGTCATAGAATAGTGACTAAAAAACAAGTACTAGTGCCTAATTGTAGTGGCTAGTACCTTTTGGGGAATAGTACAAATGAAATGAGTCACTAGAACTTAAACTGTAACTAGTAAAATTACAAAAGCTACTAGTAACTGTCCGAATAGTGACTACACAAAAGGGAATAAATGACAAAACGGCCTGCCAGAGATCATTAAAGAGCTTGGAATTATAAGGTTCTATTTGAGTGTTTTGTTGTTTTTTAGTTCCACATATTCGTGATCTTTGAATATGACTTCATGCCTTTGTGGTGTTTATTTTTTTAAATGTTGATAAAGAACCTCTTGGGGTTGAATTAAAAAGATAGAAAGTATGTAGTTTTGCCAGCTGGGATGTCAAATCTTTGATATTCCATCCTGATAAAACCTTAAAATTCCAAGCCCACGAGTTGTTAAATTGTAGTTTGTTAGCTAGTTAATTAAAGTTTTTGTGTGCGAGTTTGTATGCATGGGGAGGAGGAGGAGTTTGGGCACTAATCACCCCCCATACTTTCCCAGGCACGTTGGTTCTTACTGTAAATTCCTTTGGCTTTACCTTTATCATTTAACCGCAACGTCCCTAGTGGAGAAGGTTCGCACCGCAGCTGTGCGCAGAGTTTCCTGTTGAGTTCCCCTGTTTCACGGGGACAGGAACTCCCTGCTCTACTTCTCTCCCCCGCCCATGATAATAACACCGACCGAGGGAAGATTCCTCTGGCTGACGAACAAAAAAAGAAAACGTATTGAAGACTCCCAAACCCCAGACGGATCCACATTGCGAGTATTGTTCACTAATGGCGCTGTAGGGGGTTTTAGACATACTAATTCCCCCTGCTGAAGAACAACTCCGGGTGAGTAGAACTGATTGAACGCGAAGTTCGTTTCAAACGGTGTGTGTGTCTCCAACGAACAGGGGGAAAGTTGTGTGGCGTTTCTCTGGGTGTCGCCTTCCCCATTCCGTTGGCTACTTGAAGCGTTGGCCTTAAAACGGGCTTTTATTTAAAATGGACGTCAAAAATATTCGCTTGAAAATGTTTACCGCTTGTTACAACGCTTTCCCCCGACGCACAGGCCCGATTTGTGACGAAGCAGGCCACGGCGCAGAGCGAGGACCCGTAACGTTAACGTTAGTTACGTTACGTGTTGTAGGGCAGGGCTTCCCAAACTTCACGTTCATTTCACATCTTGCCTAACATTGGATAAGACTGTAGCGCGGAACCTTTTTCCCTAGAGGGGTTTTGCAGTTCGTTATGACGGTTTAGTGGAGAGTTGTGTGACGGTCGTTAATGTCTTCGGCGATAGACAACTTTCATGGGAGTGCAAATGTGAAATGTCCTCGTATTCTCCACCCATCCAAGTCTAATGCTGCATTCACTTCATAGCCATCCACTGTAAATACAATTTAAATGCAATTACAAGCTGTAATGTGTGTGTGCTTTTACATGCACAACATCTATAAAGACCCCATGCAAATAGATGACATCCAAAAGGAGCGTTTTGGCAATATGTGTTATATACTATGTCATCAACTTTCAAGTAATGTCATTTTAGGTTTAATCAGTAGTTGTCGTGGTAAAAGATGTCTTTCTCCGCATCAATGGTTAATTTGCCTCCTTCACTACTTGAATAGTAGGCAAGGTAGCAACCTGAACGTGAGAGGGAATGGGGATTTGTGTCTGAGACCTGTGCAAAGTATTCTGTATTCTGTTAAAGGAGATGTCAAATGCCTACACATTTGTGTGACGCTGTAAAATAAATGAAAGGAATCTGTTTTGTAAAAACATTCACCACTTAGTATGTTACTCGGACCACATCTTTAGGTCGTGGTTTGGCGTTTGGAAACGTGTTTTACACTTTAGTGCGGCGTGCATTAGGAGGTTTGCTTTTCATAGGTGTTAGTCATCACCCACCCACATCGCCCACAACAATGCAGATAAAAAAGGGTGCACCCGAAGTACACTTTCTCTTTGCTGATTTGGCATAGAAGGCGATGGAGAAAATGGATGCACGGGAAAAATCGAATCCATGGAAGTTATGTGATCATTTTGATGATTCACAAGCTTTCTTGTATTTCCTAGATTTCTTTTTAGTGGACCGAGCGAATCTACTTGAGGTTCAGGGGAAGTAACGTCTGTATGGGCTCTTGCTGCTGATCACTGGTACTTAATAGGTGTTCGGTACCTAGGCTCAAGAGAAAAACCAATCGCTCTGACGCTTAACAGATTTGCTTTGCATCGATAAGTAGTGTGATTTCCTGCAAACAAGTTAGCTGACGTATTATGGGACATTTTCACACCCTCTTCTAGAGATGCGTCTACTGCTTCCTCTAGAGTGTTGTAAGCTGATGAAGTAGCATTGAGTGGTGTCCATTGCAGCCATTTTATTCGTCTAACTGTCCAAGGTAAATAGTTAACAGGTCTTATGTTGTTGTTGATGTTGCATGTGTTTTTCAGTTTAGAGAAATATAGAATGTACATTGCTTCCTCGTCATCCACCACAAGGTGACACAGTATTAATGAAAACACCAAGCAGCTCTCAAAGTTGTGCGTGTCAGTATACACAGGATGCATTAATTTTTTTTAAAATTTGCATCACTCACTGCCTTAATGTAAGTCAACCACTAACTGACCAACGTGTGTGTGTGCGTGCGCGCGCCAGAGAAAGCTACATAGCATGAGCGTCCTGCCCTAGGTGAGACCTTGAGCCAGTTTAAGAACACGCTACTGGGTGATTCAAAAATGATTTAAAAGTCTGCAGATGAGGCAAGGCACGCCATGCAGCAAGGAGGAGAGCCCTTCATCGGTTCTACGTAACCTACTACTGCATTGTGTATGCCCTCTACTTTACATACCTAGGTTACCTACTTGAGGCTGGTTTAAGCTCCTTATGGTTTAATTATGGAGGGAGTCCTACAAACACATGGCGTACAACTTCAGCAACCAAACGGCCAACAAGCTGGCAGGCTTAATTAACACTTTGAGAGGCATGCTGTTTCTCATTTGTCCCCGGTCTGTTTTTCCTCTGTTGATAAGAGGTGACAGCTCTAGACTGCAGTTTTAAGAGGAACTGTGTACTAAAGCAAAAGCCATCGGGGTTCCTTTTAAAACAAAATGTGTTATATAACGGATGTAGTCTGTCCGCAGAGTTAAAGTAGACCCATAGTCTAAACAGAAGCTGTGCTTGGTGTGGTTTGTTAAAGCTACATATTTCTGACTTTTATTTTCAATTTATTTCCATGTTGACAGTTTCCGAGCCCAAATCTTATGGTTTCCAACATGTGTGACAGTGTACTTACATCCTCATTATATACATTCAGTTTGCTAGGTATCGGCTTCAAAGTTTGATGATGATTACTAGTTTCAGTTCAGTGTTATTCCTTAACCCTGCATCACATGTCTCTTACATGGTCTTGCATGATTCATTCATACTTTCCTGTTTTGTAGCAGAGATGACTGATTTGTTGTCTGTTAAGATGCCTACTTGACTTTGCAGTTTGGCAAACAAACAAAAAGATGTTGTACCAAGTCATTGATGAGACATGGCCTAAACATGAAGAGTGCTTTACATAGCCAGTAGCCACACCCCTTTTCTACTGCCCACATTACTGAATTCTGTGTTCAGTGTTAGATGGGTTACTCTGACATTGTAATTTGGACTGTGAGAATTTCACAAGTGAAGGTGATCTATTACTGATTACTTTTTATATTTATTGTAGGCCAATCCATATGCCAAACATTTTTAGACATTTTTTATTTGGTAAGTTTATTCACATGGTTGACAGATCTATTCATATTTGTCAGTGGTGTGGGGCTGCTCGTCACAGAGAAATAATGAAATGAAGTTCTTGGTTGATGTAGTAATTGTACTTTTGTAATCTGGTTAATCCACAGATTAGGCCTAAAGGTACCATTACCAACCGACACCGTGTCCTCTTCTACTCTTCGTTTTCAACTTCAAAAGTGCAGCTGCTCTTTGTAATTTGATCACAACTGTGGACTGCATGCCTGTGCCTGCTTGTCCTGTCCACATCCCTCTGTATGCTTCACATTAGCTGCATCATTAATTCATACAAATATGGAAATTGCAGTATTGATTACGGCAATGTCCAAATTGGAAGAGCCATTGCGACAATCAAGATGACTTGGAGAAAATCTTAAAACTGAGCAAATATTAAGCTTTAGAGTCAACCACCCACAGTCTGTGTCTGGTGTCTCCGTCATAATATTATCACGCAGCCTTCCGTTACATAGTTGGTATGGATCCTCTCCTCTTTCTGCTCTGCCCCACCTCCCGTCTGACCCCTGGGCCTGTGCACACAGCTGCTGCCAGGCTTTTGTGTCACCGGTTAGAGTGGCTGCGGCTTGTTTGACTCACTGTCGATTCTGATTGCAATGGGTTTTTTGGGTGTTCAATGTCAATGAAGTTCCCCAATCAGCAGTCAGCAGTTGTGCCAGAATGCAAACCAAAGCACACCACCACACCACTTTTGTGGAGCTGCACAAAGTATTTTGTAAATGTTCCCTAATTTTAACGTCTACATTCTTTACCTTGTTGCTAGCTGTTGAGGAACGGGAGACAGTATTAACTGCAGTATTTGTAACAGCTTTATTTACATTAAAGCTTTCATGTGCAAGTTTTAGCCTGCAGTTAATAAGATAACATTTAAGTGGTCCCTCCCCATGGGGAAATCTGGCCATTGCAGCAGCAAATAGTAGCAGGATACAGCAACGAGAAGTGTAACATAAATAAAGAGGGACATGCATATAACTACTCAACTGACAATTTTGACACTAGAACATGTTAAGTGGAAAAGGTGTGGATTACAGCAGGGTGCGCAAAATAGCAGCAGCAGAACCTATTGAGATGAAGAAAAAAACAAAATAAAAATATTTACGATATGAAAATATACCAACAATATTAAATATATGTGGTATGATTACATATAAATAGATGTATATGCAATTTATAACAAATTAGAGAAAATTTTGAATATCAATACAAATTGTATGTGAAATTATACAGGATGTGTAAAAATATGGTGGTATTCACATGAATATGTTTACATGGGGCCATATGTACAGTATGTACAGAAAATGTCCAGGTGTGTGGACATGCATTGTAAAATAAAACTGCACCATATCAAATATATTCAGATTACAGCTGCAAATATCATGTATATATATATTGTAAGTCGCTTTGGACAAAAGCGTCTGCTAAATGATGTAATGTAATGTATATAATGTGCAGATTTGGATATGTGCATTTCTAGCTGTCCACCTCATCAAAAACTCCAGATGGAGGTACAGTGGTGCCTATGATATGTACACAAAAGTGACAATGTGCAAGCACATGTGCATAGATGTTTGTTCCCATTGTCACTGTCATAATCAAAACATTTATTGATGGTGGTCCGGATATGTACAGATCAAAAAAAGTGTGAGCAAATGTCATATACGTAGATTAGTTTGGAGTGTAGGAATGCAAAGGTAGTCCAGGCTAGTTAGTTTCAGCAGTGCAGCCCTGATTCAGCTCAGTCGAAGTTGGCTGAGACTGGGGCTGTTTGGGAAGGCAGCAGTGTACAGCCTCATGGCTGTTGGCACAAAAGAGCACCTAAAGTTAGACCCTTTGGTTTTTGTGTAATTAAAATTAAAAAACCACAACGCCTCCTTGTGTGTAAAGGCTGCCATGCTTTATCGTTGTTTGATATGAGATGCTGCATGTACTGCTTACCTGGACAACAGTTGTGAATATGTTTGTTTTCGACCTTTTCAGCAGCATGGCGTCCACGGTGACCTTGGAGGATGCCCTCTCCAATGTGGACCTGCTGGAGGAGCTGCCACTCCCTGACCAGCAGCCTTGCATTGAGCCCCTCCCTTCCTCGCTCATGTACCAGGTCAGTGCTGATGCATGTATTTTGCCGCTGTCCAAACACTTAATCTGCAGAGAATGATGAGCCATGCTTCCTCTTGAGCGTGCAATCGTTTCATGGGGATTAGATTAGATGCACTTTATTGATCCCCTAGGGGAAATTCAGGTGTTACAGCAGCAATTGGCAACACAATGCCAGAATGGGGAAGGCAATAGGTAATGAAATAAAAGACACAGGTAATAGCAGGTAACAATAACAACGATGCGTCTTTGTCAGATATGTACACCTTTTACATAATGGTTTCTTATTCCTTTAAGGGATGCACTGATGCAACCTTTTCACTACCTTTACTGATGTCAACTAGTAAACCTATTGATTTTACTGTACAATATAGATTTAAACCATTATTTTGGGAACATTAGACGAAGATGATTGAGCTATAATCCATATTTCTGTGTTCAATAGATGTAACATCCTTCTATATGTGAAAAAGGCACAAAATAAAATAGCTTGTGGCACGGATTTTAGTATTGAGTATTCTTGAATACTATATTTTAGCCTGGTATATGCCTGATATGTGTTACCAGTATCCGTTTCTTTCCTGAAACATCATTTTCCATCTCTCCACAGCCTAACTTCAACACCAACTTCGAGGACCGTAATGCGTTTGTCACCGGCATTGCCAGATACATTGAGCAGGCCACAGTCCATTCTAGCATGGTAAAGTAGAACGGTCTTGTCTTTGGGACATGGCCCCATTTATTAACCTTTCCCCTTAGTGTCAGTTATTTCTGTCACCGCAGTAATGACCTGGGAAAAACATTAGTCACCAGAAGGGGGTCAAAGGCTTGTTTGAGAAGGGGCTTGTTGAATTGTTGAATGAAGAGACTTGCCTGTCTCACCAGAGCATTTCACATTGTCCAGCAGGCAGCACAGGATCCAGACCCAGCACCAGGACTCCCAAATGGCTCTGGGACAAATGGGTGCTTTGGACCTTTTCTAACAGGAATAGTAGCGCTTTGTGTGCAATTAGTGAGGGGTAATTGCCATTTTAGAGCTTTGGGTCTGAATCAAACAGCACTTTGTTCTGGAGGCAGGGTTGTCTTGAAAGCACTGAAGCGCTACCCTGCCACCCTCTGAGAATATATGTCTCACAATAGAAGCAACGGTGCATGCATGCTTCTATGTTTATTTACACGTGTGTGTGTGTTGTTTTGTATCTTGATTTTTATTTTTATTTTTTTATTTGTAGATGTGTAATGCTAATGGTTATCTTCAGTCACTGATTAACTAATGTTTGTTTAATTTTTTATTTGATCTATTTTTAAATTAGAATGAGATGTTGGAGGAGGGGCAGGAGTACGCTGTCATGCTCTACACATGGAGGAGCTGTTCTCGCGCGATACCACAGGTAATCACTGGCTGTCTGGTGCCATTTTGTGTTCTGATGACTTAAATCATCTTATTTGATAATATCCAAATGAACACAAGCTGCAGTCGTTTCGTTTCTCTTCCTCACTCTGTCCCTCTCTTAGGTGAAGTGCAATGAACAGCCCAATAGAGTGGAGATCTACGAGAAGACCGTGGAGGTCCTGGAGCCTGAAGTCACCAAGCTGATGAATTTCATGTACTTCCAGGTAACCTCATCCATTCTATCACCAGTAACTCTCTCTGACTGTCTACTGTATGAGCTGGCCAAGTGGCATGAATATAATCCTGCAATCCTTCCTCTCCTCTTTTCACTCTTCTAGCGCACAGCGATTGACCGTTTCTGTGGGGAGGTCCGTCGTCTGTGTCACACCGAGCGCAGGAAAGACTTTGTGTCTGAGGCATACTTGCTGACCCTCGGAAAGTTCATCAACATGTTTGCTGTGCTGGATGAGCTGAAGAACATGAAATGCAGTGTTAAGAATGACCACTCTGCCTACAAACGGTATTCAAATACACCGAACACAGGGAAAACACATTTCACTCAAGCTTGGTGGCTGAAACAGCAAGTCACAAGTACTCTTGATTACAGACACTAGATGGCAGTATTAGTCAGCATCCCCGAAGACTGTTTTCTCTTTCATCCAGCTCAATGCTTGAGCATTATGTGTTAGTTAGACTGGTAGAGGAAAATTGCTCATGTAACGTAATTGGTGTGAATGTTCTGTACTTATTAGATCACTGAAACATTTGTCTCTCCTTCCTCCAGAGCTGCCCAGTTCCTCAGAAAAATGTCAGAACCCTCATCCATTCAGGAGTCTCAGAACCTGTCCATGTTCCTAGCGAACCACAACAAAATCACTCAGGTTGGAAGGATTGGCCTCCTACAGTATATTGTCACGCTAAAATATTTTTTAGCAGGACTAGATCGCCACAGCTTTGACTCCAGTCATTTGAAGATTTTGCTCAGAGGTCAATAGGATGTTTGGTGAAAGTGGCCACTTTCATCAAACATCCTATTGACCTCTGAGCAAAATCTCCAAATCCATTCCAGAACCTTGACCTCTGAGCAAAATCTCAGAATCCATTCCAGAAATTAAGGTCTGGAAAAATTATGGAATTTTGAAATGGGAAATGTGGAAGAATTGGATGACACTTATTATTTGATTTGTAATCTGAACTGTCTTTCAGTCTTTGCAGCAGCAGCTGGAAGTGATTAATGGATATGATGAGCTCTTGGCAGACATTGTCAACCTCTGTGTGGAGTACTACGAGAACAAGATGTACCTCACTCCCAGTGATAAGCACATGCTGCTTAAAGTAAGCTCACACCAGCAAGCATGGATTGTTCAACAATAAGTCTATTGGTTCTTCTCTTTGATCCTGCTCATGCTAAGCAATTTAGCAGACAGTTGTTGACAGTATAATGGACCTGCTATACTAACTTTAACCACTGTTCCAATTCCTAGGTAATGGGGTTTGGCTTGTACCTGATGGATGGAAACAACAATAATGTCTACAAACTAGATGCCAAGAAGAGAATTAACCTGAGCAAGATTGACAAATGTTTCAAGGTATGGAGGAAATAGTATGTGTGCTTTACATTGTATACATGTTTTTTTCAAGATGTATTAAAATTCACTACAGAATGTTTAATTTACAATATGATTTCCCCATTGACCCATATGATTAATTTACAGCATAATTTTTAGAATTAGACAAGAGAAACTGACTGAAAGTGCACTGCCTTTTTTCTCAAATTTTATGCACAGCATTGGGGGTGATGTTTCATATTATTGGAATATTTATTTTGAAACTTTATTGTCCACTTGATCAATCTATTAGGAATTTGTTTAGTTTGGAGACGGATAAGAAATCTCGCACTCTGGGCTTTTTGCCCCCAAAATCAAACTGGGGGACTTTTTCCCCCATTCATTTTACCTATTTGGTGAAGCAGTCAGTTTGGATACATGTGGTACTGCTGTAATCATTAAAAGAATGGTCCTGCATTGTACTGCATATAAAGATCTCTATCTTTCTGCTGTTCACAGCAACTCCAGGTGGTTCCCCTGTTTGGTGACATGCAGATTGAGCTGTCCAGGTACATCAAGACCAGTGCTCACTTCGAAGACAACAAATCCAGGTGAGAAGAAAATACCTGTGTTTTTAGAACCATTATAAAATGTGAAGAATGTCAGCTTCATGTAGTTCTCCATAGGGCTGGTTTGAAAAAGTCGGTTTTCTGATTCAAATCGATCTTCATTTGAATGATCCGGTATGGATTCATAAAATCCCTTCATCGATCTTTTAATATTTGCCTTTTCCCGTGGTTGCATGATGCTTTAACCCTGTTAGTCTAGCGTGGCCTGCCTTGGGTTCTTCAAACAACGAGGCCTGAGGACACTGAACAGGTTTACGTCATTTCCAGTTGTAACCTCAAGATAATTTTTCTCAGAGTAAATAGGATGGCTGGAGGCCCCTTTGTAATAGTTAGTTAAATTCCATGACTTGCTTTCACTGCTGAAACATGGTATTTAACAAAGTGTTGCTGAGTTGTCAGTTGTAAGTAAAACTCGTTGATTTTAAAAATGGAAAAGAAAGATGGAAGGCTAACAAAATATTTCAAGCTATGGAAACAATCTACTGAAGCCTAATGTTCATCATGTTATACAATTTCAGTGGAAATTGTCTTTATATGTTCTTGCTTTGTCTCCAAAATTCATATTGTATCAATTTTCTTCATGAATCTGTGGACAGTTTTTATTCCTAGATATTCCTGGAGTCTGCCTGGATATTTCTGTACTCTTGGTTTACATTAATACCTCCCTTCATTCCTCTCTCTGCCTCCTAGGTGGTCTTGCACATCTCCGTCCAGCAGCCCCCAGTACAACATCTGTGAGCAAATGATTCAGATCCGGGAGGATCACATGCGCTTCATCTCTGAGCTCGCTCGCTATAGCAACAGTGAGGTCAGTATGCAATTCCATATGGCTGAGAGTCTGAGACTTCCAGGTGAGGTTCTTACCTGGTGCATATTGTTCATCGATGAGGTGTTAAAATATCTTGTAGAGAGGCAGATACTCATACTGCTGAATTTGCTGCAGCAGCGCATTACATGAATACGCTCACCCTTGTGCTTGGGTCTTGCCCTCAGAATCCTCTGAACATATGAGCGTATTTAAACACAAATGGTAATATATATCCACCACCTGGTTGAACGGTGTGTTTCGACAAACAATCTACTCAGCGTTAAGGGCTGTCCCTTATTTGAGGGATAGTTGAATTCCCTGGTGATTTAATCAGCTTTTCAACAGATGTCTTGCTGCAGTGGAGGTCAGAATTCAGTGTAATTTAGATGGAAATGTAACTCTGGGACTGTGATCAGAATTACTGATGCACTGAAAGCAGAAACATCTGCGATGGGGAAATTAATTTGACTGATCCCATCCTCTATGTAGCAATTTTCTCCTCGGATGTTTTTGCACTCTGTGACATCGGGGTTTCATCGAGGCACTGATTAATAATTTTTCCATTCCTGCACTTAGCAATGCTCCCTAAATTGTCACCTGATTGGAATGCTTTGACTGTCTTGCAATGTTGCATTCCCTTGCTTAACTATACTATCAGTGAGTATGTGGCCCGTATGGAGTGGGCATTTAGCATTGTGTGTGTTTTGGAGTTGGCTGTGATTAGAGTGTAAGCAGTCTGGATGATAATGGAGGAGAGCTCAGGAGTGTGGTCCTTTCTGTCCATGTAGGTGGTGACTGGATCAGGGCGCCAGGAAAGCCAGAAGACTGACTCTGAGTACAGGAAGCTGTTTGACCTGGCCCTGCAGGGCATGCAGCTGCTCTCCCAGTGGAGTGCTCATGTCATGGAAGTGGTGAGCTACATTTTGACTATCATTGGTCATAAGTAAATGTATACACAGTAAAATATACAGATTTTGGGGGGTTTCATGCTTATTGATAATTCCTGTGATGAAGATGTGCTGCTGATGAAGATTTTCTATTTGAAGGGAAGATTTAATGTATGAAGCTAGATTTACTTGCTTAAAACTGTATTTATTTATTGTGTAAATCATGTGTTGCCACAGTGGTGCAAGAAAAATGCAGGCAAAATAGAAAGCAATATTTATGCCTGGAAGTTAATCGTTTTATTAATTTAGAATGAAATTATACTTTGCTTGCATTACATTATGGCACTTTTGTCCAAAGCGACTTACAGTACATATACCGTTGGCGGAGGCAGTCATGCAAGGCGCCAACCTGTTCAACGGGAGCAATTTGGGGTTATGTGTATTGCTCAAGGACACTACGGCAGCTCTTCTTTTTTTTTCCTCGGGTGGAGCTTGACTCTAACCTTCAACCTTGCAGTTGCTGGGTGGGAACTCTACCTCCTGAGCTACTGCCACCCATCCAAGCTGTACATTTTTGTTGGGCATTTTGTGGAAAAGTCTCACTTCCTGCCAATCGGAATCAAGTATTCATCAGAGCTTTTATACCTTATTCACTTTCCCCTACAGTACTCCTGGAAACTGGTACATCCAACAGACAAGTACTCCAACAAGGAGTGCCCTGACAATGCTGAAGAGTATGAGAGAGCCACCAGATACAACTACACCACCGAGGAGAAGTTTGCCCTTGTGGAGGTCACCTGTCTGTGTTAGACTTGTCAACATTATGCTGTCACTTAATCACTTTCTTTTAAAGCGCTAGCTGTATTGTCACTGATTGAATATTGTACGTCTGGCAGGTGATGGCCATGATAAAGGGTTTGCAGGTGTTGATGGGACGCATGGAGAGTGTGTTCAATCATGCCATCCGCCACACCATCTACTCGGCCCTGCAGGACTTTGCTCAGGTCACTCTGCGTGACCCGCTGCGCCAGGCCATCAAGAAGAAGAAGAATGTCACCCAGAGGTATGGAACACAGCAGTCAAAAAGTGCCAAAGTATTCATCTTCATACAAGAGTGGTTATTTAGACTCTGATTTATACATTATTGTTATTGTTGTTTTTACCACGGCTTGTTTGTCACAGTGCTGTGATTTTAAAGAGCAAAATTCAGGCCAACAAGTTACAGGAAACGCATCACTCTATCAGACTTTGTCATGGTGTGGTAAAAATCATTTTCTACAAGTCATCTCTTGATTTAGTAGTATCTAATTAATAAAAGGAAGTAAACATATTATTGTGAAAAATTTACTTTAACTATAATCTCGGCTGTGAATTGTCACACAACTCCCATAATCCTCTTGTGTGCAAAATTATTTAGATACCGTCACATGATGGGTGAACATAAATTATTAATCTATTAGTTTGCATGTATTGCTGTGATACAGTGAAATATGGCAACATATAACTAAGTCTTTATGTTTGTAAGACTATGCAGCGTGGCATTTTACAGAAAATCTCATTGTATAAGCAGTGCTTCTATGCATGTATGTAATATGCTATTGGATATGGTTAACGCTTCTGTTGCTAAAGTTAACCAGCAAGACAAGTAGCCTAACGTTACTGAATTCTCCATTGGCAAGATTACAGCAGCTGAGCAACTGGAGAGCCTATAGATCTGTATGTCATTGCTACAAATGTGCCGCGGTACTGTACAGAATCTGTACTTATACAATTTAAATATTGCTGCTGTTGTCATCATATTTACTGGGATAAGACAATTTATTTGATGTAATATGGTAAAAACACCAACATACACTTCCTTTTGTTTGGTTGTGATTGTAAAACCTGTTTTCCTGCAGATTCCCCAGAATGCTGTTGTGCAGTAAACTGTTGTGCTACTGCTCCCTTGGAAATCTCTGCATTGTATGATAGATGGCACCTTGCTGAGCTGCTAAGGCCCTCCAGCAAAACGTATCAGAAGCAGCAATATTTTCTATGTTGTCTTTTCACATTCATAATCCACAAGGGAATCTGTATGTGACAATGGCAGTGTGTCTAACTGTTTGTGCTCTTCCAAACACAACATCTTGGGACTCCACCCGTTCGTTGTCGCACAGAGTGATTGTCTCTAGCTCACCGAAAAAGTAGTGATAGCAGTGTTTGAATTGCCTTCTCATTGCAGCGTCCTGCAGGCCATCCGAAAGACAATCTGTGACTGGGAGAGCGGTCGGGAGCCACACAACGATCCTGCCCTCCGCGGAGAGAAAGATCCCAAGGGTGGCTTTGATATCAAGGTTCCACGCCGTGCTGTGGGGCCCTCCAGTACACAGGTCTCACAACCCTGCCTCTAACTCTACGCCCCTTCCCCACCCCACCCTGCTTT
Source organism: Acanthochaenus luetkenii (assembly GCA_900312575.1). Lineage (NCBI taxonomy): Eukaryota > Metazoa > Chordata > Actinopteri > Beryciformes > Stephanoberycidae > Acanthochaenus > Acanthochaenus luetkenii. Next base: position 30,180 of record OMOT01065230.1, on the reverse strand, counting down.
TTACCGTTCCTTTAATTATCCTATCCCACACCCAACAAACAATATTCCAAGTGCAGCAGAGTGGATTCATGCTCAGGTCTTACTTCCAGGCAGCTACCAATTTCCAGTAATCAGGCTTATAAAGCTGCTACTGTGCCACACTCACCCACCTGTTAAGTGTCCCCTTGTGGAGACGTAAACTCTAAGTACGGTGCCCCTTTAGCGCATCAGGTGTGAAGCCAGGTCCTCAACATAGGATCTCAAAGGTGAATCAGCTCTGGCTAAGGGAGATAATATACACTCACAAGGCTTTAGGCTGGGCTGCTCTGCTACATAAACCATAATCTAACTAATTCTGTATTATTCTCTCCTTAGTACTTCTATTCACTTCAGTTCATTTCAGAATGACTGTTAATAAGTCCAACTTTTCAGAGTGCCCTTGCGTGACTCTGTTTAATCATGTTCAGAGCTGAATGATAATCATCTGTACCTTACGTTGTGTAGGACACATATTGTCATCTTGCAGTCCCGTCTCTTATGTCACATAAACCAATCAGCTTTATCGGCTTAGTCCTCAGTTCTAAGAACAAATCCTTGTTCCAGGTGCAGGACTATAAAACCCAGCAAAACAATCACCATCTGTGTTTATCTACCCTGAATCTACACCGTGCTCCAACCCCAGTATTCTGAGTGGTAAACAACAGAGGTGATGAGAAATACATGTACAAGATATTTCCCACTGAGGTGAACCCACACGTATTTTGTGTGATAAGGGAAATGTACCACAACCTCCAACTTGATGCGATTATGGCAGTCTTGAAGAACCAAACCTTAACAAGGAGACATTTGAAAATACAAATGTCAGAGGGGATCCAACCTGAAAGCCCCCCCTCCTGTAATGAGATTAGAATATATGAACGATCAGCAACAACATGTAATAAGTGAAATATTTACACTAAGAAGAACTCTACTCCCTTGTTTGAATGTCTTTTTTAAATATTTTATACTCAGCTCTACATGGTAAGGACTATGCTGGAGTCTCTCGTTGCTGACAAGAGTGGCTCCAAGAAGACCCTGCGCAGCAGCCTGGAAGGCCCCACCATCCTGGATATTGAGAAGTTTCACCGCGAGTCCTTCTTCTACACCCATCTGCTGAACTTCAGTGGTAAGAAAAAAAAACCCAACACAAACTGTTAGACCCCGCAGCTCCTGAGTCCCCTTGGCTCCTTTTATTATAACTGCTGTTGGATGGAGATCTCTTGTTTCTGTCCCCTTCTTCCATCCAGAGACCTTGCAGCAGTGCTGTGACCTCTCCCAGCTGTGGTTCAGGGAGTTCTTCCTCGAGCTGACTATGGGCCGTAGGATCCAGTTCCCCATTGAGATGTCTATGCCCTGGATCCTCACCGACCACATCCTCGAGACCAAGGAAGCTTCCATGATGGAGTGAGGATCACATATTTACTTTGTTTGGCCCTAGGGACTGATAAGGCACTGTGGGGATACAATCCCCTCTCGTATCTTTCTACACATTTCTCCAACAATCTCATGACGACCACCCCATCACATTTCATACATTTCCTCCACTACTCTTCCCCCCCTAGCCAAAAAACATGTATCACTGCTCAGTTTGAAAATAGAGCTATGGATTTCCATAATAGCAGAGAAAATGTTAGGCATCCGGGCATGTTAGGTTTATTCATCTCTCTGGAAGGCTGCTCATACTTCAGCTCTTCACTTACTCTATGGGAAAATTCATAATAATTACAAGTAACTAAAAGTTTCCCATGTCTGTTTTAAAGATTTGCTGCAGGATCAGGATGATTTGAGGCAGGTTTCGCCTAAACCATTAAGTACATAAAATGGCATGAATAATTCTGAATTGCTGAAAATGTAATGTGACATTCTGCAATTGAACCTCATAGATGTAAGTAATAATGGTATCGAACCAAATATCTAATATTGGTTTGCTGTATATGGGAACAGTGTCACTTATGAAGTGGTACTAGTATTTAAAGCGCACTATGTGTGTCTCTTAATAATATGTTGATTTTTTAACTTAAAATGCTTGTCACACTTTGCCTACCCTTGTGTCTAAAAGGACTGAAAGGAGTTATCAATATATCACACATAGCCGGTCTGAGGGTTGTAATGGTGGTTTTATCTTACTTTCTGTAAAACTACAGTCCTTTTATTTTAAGTCTAGCAAGAATATACTTAATAATTATTATTTATTGGAGAAAAGAGTGATGCCTGCTAAAGTACCAAAAATGTTTAGTTTTTTTGTAATCTCACCAAATTTGCAGTACTACCCAATGTGGAGGCCTTGCTCTCCTGTTTTGTCAGCTTCCCTCCTTTTTAGCAAGTCGCCATATTCCCACCTCAGCCTGAATTTATATTGTTATAGTATAATGCCCATCAGAATAGGAACCTATTTTTAATTCTTAAATCCAAATGAATGCATTTTGTAATAAAAAATGTGTTGCTCTAATCTCTTTCCAGGTATGTGCTGTACCCCCTGGACTTGTACAATGACAGTGCTTACTACGCCCTGACCAAATTCAAAAAGCAGTTCCTTTACGATGAAATAGAGGCTGAGGTAATCATTTCAAAATATATTTGTATCAATTTTCCATGCCTTCCACTGTTGCTGATCCATTGTCTTTCATATTATTTCAATGCGTGTTTGAAGTCGTATAACAGATTATATAACGCTTAACTAATTAACTAGCTACCAACATTGACAAAATATTTATTAAAAATACAAATAGCTGGATAATCTACATTGGCCAGAGATCCAGTTTTAGATTCGTAGCCTAATACTTCTCAACATTGAAAATCAAGTCATTTGTTATTCATCTCACATGTGCAATTATTCATTATTGAGCTACCACTTTAACATCAAACATTTGTTTTATTCATCCCTGAAACATTAAAGGGAAATACATTAACATATTGTGTTATATTGCAAACGCAGTTTGTAGGATCTCTTTCATCTCAGTATTTGTCCCATTTACAGAATAAAGTGAATAGAAAGGACACAAGATGGGAGCTTGGCTGTAACATGTTCTTGATGTCATTTAAGAAAAACAAGTCCTTGAATTAGTTTCCTCCTTGAAACATGATGGTTTGTGTCATTGTTTAATGGGGACCATACAATAGACCTTTTCTTTCCTGTTGAATAGTAAGTCATGCGGTGGTTGACTTGCACTGTGAAGATGGTTATTACAGAATTAAAATGGTGTATTCCTAACCATTCACACTGAACCATATTTGAAACTTTCTGTTGTTATTCCAGGTGAACTTGTGCTTTGATCAGTTTGTGTACAAGCTGGCGGATCAGATATTTGCATACTACAAGGTTCTAGCAGGAAGGTAGGTAAAATATTGTCACATTTATGTCCTGCCACCATGGCACATAGTATGCAGAACATTATGTTGTCATGGTGGCATTTGTCTGTGTAGACACATGCTTGTGAACACAATGGATCAAGAACAATACATGATATAAACTTCATACTTGCACCACATGAAGTTTACATATTAATGAGGAAAAATTACTACTATAGCGCCGAGTTCATATTAATACCACCCATGAAGACAAGTGTGTTGACATAGAAATATTTGCTAATGAATGCATGCATTATCATAATCAATGACCTCATTTGCATAACTGGTTATTTTTAATATATCATGGAGATTGTGGCGGGACTAGGCATCGCAAGTGCCTCTTGTTATTTATTAGTACTATTGCGGGTGTTGGCTGATGTAATGCACATCTGTCACAAGGAATTGGAAGAAAATTCTGATGCGTAATAATAATATAATCTTTACAAGGATCTGGATTCTTCACTCCTTGCTTTGATTCCCTCAGTCTGCTCCTTGACAAACGATTGAGAGCCGACTGCAAGAACCAAGGGGCCAACATCCCGTGGCCTGCCTCCAATCGCTATGAGACGCTGCTGAAGCAACGCCATGTCCAGGTATTTGCCAATCATGCTTCCTCACTCCTCCTTGTTAAGACTTCATGCTGTGTCTGCCTGTCTAACGGATCTAACTGATTGTTAACCTCAGCTCTTAGGCCGCTCCATTGATCTGAACAGGCTCCTCACTCAGAGGGTATCTGCTGCACTCTACAAGTCTCTAGAGCTGGCCATCAATCGCTTTGAGAGTGAGGACCTCACTTCAATCATGGTATGTAAACTTTCAGATCAATTATTTTATTAAAATCTCAGTTTAACTAAATCTCTTTTTATATCTGTGGTGAGAGTTTGTGTTTGTCTGTGTTGCCATCTGTGTTTGCCTGTATGTGTGTGTTTCTGGGCACAGTTCTTGATCATTTTCATTGTCTGGTCCTGGGTTCTAGGAACTGGAAGGCCTTCTGGATATCAACCGCATGACCCACAAGCTCCTCAGTAAGTTCTTGACTCTGGACAGCATGGACGCCATGTTCCGCGAAGCCAACCACAATGTGTCGGCCCCCTATGGCAGGATAACGCTCCACGTGTTCTGGGAGCTCAACTATGACTTCTTGCCCAACTACTGCTACAATGGCTCCACCAACAGGTGGGTTAGTCTGGGTCACTGTCTGAATCAACTAAGTTAACACTTTGAATGTACTGCAAGTTAACTTCTTGGCTAATAAATTCTACTGCCAACATTTGTTTAAAGGAGATTCAATACAAAATGGCTATGAAACCAACTATTTCTCAAAACATGAATCCTGCTGTGATCATGATTAATGGTTAGGTGGCTGTTTTGTTAATCTTGAATTCACATGTTGGCAAACAAGGCATTGGCAGTTTTCGTCATAAATTACCTGTTTAGGATCAGATGAACTTAGTGACAATAAAGGTGAAAGGTGTCCACTTTTACTTTACATACGTTTTTTAAAATGTCTTTGGTGTATAAGAACCAGTGGCAGTTGTATAAAGATAAGAATAGACTTATACTTAAATCAAGTTTTAGCCAGACTATAGAAGCTATAGAAATATATATGCATCTTTAGTAACTAACCCCATGTCTGCCTTTTAATGTTATGATATATAAATAATAACAAAATATATAAGTATGGGTTATAGGGCTGTTCGATATGATGATATATATCGTGCGGCAATAGAAAAATGTCTATCGTGGATATTTTCCTCTATCGTTTCTATTGCCATTGCCGCAAAAAAGCAGCAGAACTGCTTTACGGCTGTATTTTATGTCATTCCCGACCCCGCTTTACATTCTCTACTCGTGGAATGGAATAACAAACAAACACAGAGCAGCGTGACACAGAACGAAACTCTGTTGCATTTTGTTTTGTGTTAAACAACAGTTTTCAGTCACACTAATTATTCCATGCAATGGATCATCAGCTCTTATCACGAGCGTGGCTCTGTATGTAATCTGGACCGCTTAGTCTCCATCATCGTTTTACAGTAACCATCTGCTGCTGATGTGGCTAAATTGGGAAAGGAATGTCCACTAGGGATAGGCGGATTGAAACTGGTATCGATACTCGCATGCTACTCTTTTGGTATTGATGCCCATTGAAAAGTATCAATTTCGAAGTTATTTTTAATCCAAAATGCGTCACTCAAGCATCATAGTTTCACTACGAGGTGGGAAATTCCCCAGTTCTGTTTTTCAACATGTTCCAAAAAAACTAACTGATTTCTAGCAATCAAAGGCAATTTAGAGCCTTTTTCAATTTCTGATTGTTGGTTTAATTTTACTTATTAATTAATATATGGTTGTTTGTCTCTTTTGGTCGTTGCTCTTCTGATACACTACTGTCGTGTGTTGGTCATGTTAAATAGAAAGTACATTAATGTAACTGCTTTGGGGTCAATTCTTCATGTAAACATGAATATTTTAATAATACACCAGGTTACAGGGTTCCTTGTACAATTTACAGCATTAGTTCTCTGAGAATCTCTTTCATATCCAAGCAAAATTGGTATTGTGACTGAAATATCCCTAACCGAATAGATATTGACTCGAATCAATTTGGGGAATCAGTGGCCCAGCCCTAGAGGTGTGTGGTTATTTTGTACAAATTGACAAATTCTTCATCACATTTACAGAAAATATACTATACCGTGATATTTATTGTGATATGAAATTACCCATATCGTGATAGAAGATTTTGTCCATATCGCACAGCCCTAATGGGTTACAGTTTTGGCCCAGATCATTTAGAGGGACATGGGACATGGTAGCACAGTGAAAAAGGGGCTGGAACCCTGTAATAAAGTTTCAATGTCAAGTTTGGCACACAGTGGAAGAGGAGCTAATACAACTCCCTGTTAGATGTATAATCTATTGGGATACGTTGCTGCTCAGACAGCATCATATCTCTGAATGCACCAGACCGTTGTACTTCCCATACAGGACATCTACCTGAGGGCAAAGCTTATGATTTGTGGATGAAAGGGAGGCAGTTTCAAAGGGAGTTAGACACTTTTGAACATTGGCCTTTGCAGCCTCCAATACAGTCTGCAAAAAGAAAAAAATTCAACTTTATCTGTTGTATAAATGTTTGATGTTATGGTTTGGCCATCTTTTATGTATGCCATGTATGCCATAAACTCAATGTAGTTCTAAGCATATAGCAATTTCTAATAGCATTACTCAAACACAATACTGCTTCAAGGATATTTCCAGCAGGAGTGGGAGGGGTAGTAACACAATAATTATTTTGGGTCTTAACTGCTTTGAAAGCCTTTGCTATCCCAATTCATGTAAGTTATATCTTGATGTTGCATCATGGTTCATGGCTAACATGAACTATGATGGCGTTAGTAGCAATACATGATTGAAGAATCTCCATCTATGTGTTCAGGTTTGTGCGCACCGTCCTGCCCTTCTCTCAGGAGTTCCAGAGGGACAAGCCGCCTAATGCACAGCCCCAGTATTTGTATGGGTCAAAGGTCTGTAGACTTTTCTTTTATCATCACCCACACAGAAAGCATAGTACACTTTATTTTCTTCTATTCCATGACTCAATGATTTGTATTTCTGACAATTGGTCTGCATGACTTCACTGCTAGTGTTTGACCATATGTTGTCACCTAACATGCACTGCATATTAGGAGTAAACATCTGTAAATAGATAAAAAGTGAAAATTTGTCACGGGAAACTGTGAAATCCCTAAAAAAACATTTGTTATTGTTATAGTTGGATAGTTGGTCATGGGCAAAACCGACATTTGTATTATTACTCGAACATTATGAAATCAAAAAGTCCTTTCTGAGCCTCCTGTTTTTTTACAAAAGAAACATTCACATTTCATTGAACAAGTATTTCAAGAGAAAAACATACATTTATCATAGAGAGCTTCAGTGTTGCAGTGCGATTTTAAAATGTGGTTTTACAAGTTCCTGTAAAACCACATTTCCCCCCTGAGCACAAATAGGATTTCAACAGTAGATAAAAATACTCGGTGACAATTCTGTCCAGGCAGAACAATTCTGTGCTGACCTCAATCCAGTGGACTCACACTGGCTTGCTGCCAGATAGCTTGGCGTGTCTTAGTGTCCTCAGCTCATGGTCCTGGGTGGCTGGTGGTCTGGGTTGAGAGGAGGGTTTGTATGACCGTGGCCTGTTTGGCGTTGTCGTCGCCGCTGCTGCCACTGAGAGCATAGAGGCATCCGGATCCAGAGACGTCTGTGTGGGCCAGGGTGGTGGCCACAGGGCCGCCTTTGGCGCTCTGGAGCAGATGGTGTGGAGACATCCACACAGCAGGATGCCAGCGATGACCAGGAGCAAGATGCAGCTGGTCATCCAGACACCCATGGCCAGCTCCCAGCCTGCCCTGTCATGACCTTCGCTGCTCTCACTCCGAGTGCTGAACACCTGGCACTGGTCCCTGGCCGGATTGGCGGCCTGGCACGTCACGCAAAAAAAGTAGGCGGTCTGGGGGAGTAGGTTGGCCAGGTACGTGCTGGTCTGACTGGATGCGTTCCTCGTGCATGAAACTCTTGCGCTTGTAGCCCATTAGCAGGCTGTTCCAGTTGGGGTCGTACATGACACTGTAGAAGGTGTCCAGGCAGCCAGGAGATGAGGGCCAGCTCACCCTGGCTGAGTTGGCGGATATGTTGTAGACTGCGATCCCATGATGATTCTCTGTGGTCTTATTTTTGTGGTCTGCCTCTGCAGCTGTGTGGGATATGAATGGGATTATTTCCTCAGTTATTATAGTCTTTTTGTGGTTTCAGGAATTGAAACTAGGCTTAAAGCATAATGAAAGTTTGGTAGAGGTTTGGGTTGTGTAGTTGCCTTGCCATGATATAACTTAAAATATTGGCGCGATATCTTCAACAGTTGCTCCAGAGAGTAGAACTTCAACAAAATCGTGTCGATTGGAGTTACATCATAGCAAAGTAACCCAAACCTCTACCAAACTTGAATGATGCTTTAAAAAGAGAGAACAGAAAAGGTGAGAGTAATTCTTTTACTTCTTTTGAGAACTTTTTTCCACTTAAAACACACTTTCTTCCCTTTTTGTCCCATTATTCCTTTTCTCTACAAAGTTTTCCAAAGGCTGTATTATCAATGAAGACTCAATGAATTCAAACTTCTTTATCAGAATTCTATTCTATAAGTTCACTTACAAATCTACTTTGATGGTGAGTAGTGGTATTGTTATCATAGACCCATAATACAGGTATTTATATATAGACTATTTACAACAACAAAAAATCCCCGCCCTGGTTATGTAACCTCAATTAACATAATCCACAAGTTTAGTTAAATGTTATGTTTTCCCTTTATAGACTACAAACTAATGGCATACTATTGGCCTAAAACAGATGTCGGCATCTTTGACTGTGATGGCAATAGCAGACTTTCAAGTGCTGAAATTGCTTGAAGTGGAAATTAAACTAAATGATAAGGTTTGGAGTCTGAAAGCATAATTCTCAAAAGCTTTGATTATCGATGTTATTTTCATTATTTTCATTCGGTAGTACCACTTTGCCTCCTCCCATTTGAACCAGTGCAGAGGTGGTGTGGTATTCAGAGCAATTATTTTTTCTGACTCAATCAAATATAAACTCACAAGAAGAATACATTTTATGTCCATTTTAGATTTATTTCCTTATCATTCAAAGCGAAAGGCCTTCCCACCCAATGAGCTTACGGTACATCTGACTTAAGGACAGCAAGTCAGTGTGGAGATATTCCTACTGTTTTCATAGGGAGAATTCAGTAGATGCATCCTTTCACATTTTTTCTATTGTATCAGTTGTAACCTATAGCAACAAAAGGTGTTTGTCTCTATGATAATGAGACATGTTGAGTCATTCATTCGTGCCAGTCCAGTGAAAGCATGATAAGAGGAAGACTCACCAGGAAAACGCTGATAGAAGGCATTTAACATGCCAGTCTTTTTTTGCCGGGGGTATTTGTTCAGAGTGTCCTGTGGTTCTGCTACCCCTCAGTCATTACATTACATTACAGTTAGCATCTGTCCCACCATCATGGTGTTAAGTGCTCCGTCGCCAACTGCTGCTATGAAGGCTTTCGATGTCAGAAGAGTTAACCGGGGATCGCTTTGTCCTTGTCTGCTACGCTACTGCCACACTAGTGGGAGCGCTGCACGATTATAGCAGCAGCTGCTTCAACTGTGAGGGGAGGGAGGGACCTGTGATCTCTTGCAGTGGAAAGTCAATATTGGAAAATAACTGATGCGCTTTGTCGAAACCGTTTTGGATTTCAAACTTCATATGGCTTATTATTAGTAAATTATTAAAATAACCATTGTAAATTAACTACTCTGATATTGCTTTCTGTTCCCGTCCCATGTTTGATGTTTTTCATTTAATTTCCCTTAAAAGGTGAGATTTAAATTGGTTTTGCCCTCGGATGTTAATATTTGCCAATTGGATAGAGTGACTCAGCCTTACTATCACCACTAATGCACCCACAGGAGCTCAATGAATTGCTCTCCTTAGAAACCATCTGCTGTAATCATGATAGAGATTAGGGTGCACTACTGAACACCTGCTTTAATAGAAAAATCTGTTTTTCCAGTAGATGATCATTCTTTAAGATACTCATCCTCACCCCTTGATGCAGTACGGATGACGGACGTATACAGTGTTTACTCAAGTGATTAAGTAAGCGGTTGAGCTCTGAGTTAAATCTAAGAATAATGTCTTGTGTGTCCACTATCTCCCTGTGCATGTAGGCCTTGAACCTGGCGTACAGCAGCATATTTGGCTTCTACAGGAACTTCCTGGGCCCCCCACACATCAAGGCCATGTGCAGGCTGCTGGGCTATCAGGGCATCGCTGTGGTGATGGAGGAGCTGCTGAAAGTCGTCAAAAGCTTGGTGAGGAGGGCGGTGGTTTTGAGGGACAGTGGGTGGGTACGTGAGCCACATCATGTCGGTGTAGGAGAGGTAGAACTATTGCAGAACGGAGGATGTCATTATGAGGAGAGGTTACATTGGGCTGCTTTCGCTGTTGGCAATGAATGAGACTGATTGAGTTCATGGTGGAGTTAGTTTGTGGTAAGTTCCGTTCCTAATCTTTCCCCCTTTAGCTTTCCGTCGATTAATCCGTCCTCTTGATTGGTATAACAATGTAAGCTGCTGGTTAATGCTCACACCTGCTCTTCTGTTGTGTAGCTTCAGGGCACCATAATGCAGTATGTGAAGACCCTGATGGAGGTGATGCCCAAGATCTGCCGACTTCCCCGCCATGAATATGGCTCCCCAGGTAGGTGAAGATGTGGAGTCATTGCGTATTGAAAGATCTGTGTAATGGTCAGTTGACCCAATGCAAGAACCTAAGAAAATTCTGGTACGTGTCAGAGGTTTCTTATTTCAGGTTTATTGGTATGCACAAAATCAGTGTTCAAGGCTAAAATAGACTAAATACAATGTATGTTACACTAATGAAACCTCCTAAAACCATAACTTGTATCATTTTTCAAATAAACGTTAAGCCATAATTACAGTTTCCTAAGAGAATGTTGCCATGAATCTATTTTAATCTCATTCGACCCAAAATGTATTTGTCCTCAGTCTCTGCTAACTGCAATGAAATGATCATTTTGAGCTCATGATTTGTAGGAGAATATATGGGGGGAAACCCTACCTAGCCAGTTTTAATCTGTTATCCAACATTCATCTTTCATTCATAAATAGTCACCTTGTGCAACAACCAGGCAGCTTACTAATGAAAAATAGATGGGCCACTTTCTTTAGTGGTACTGTGAATCAGGAGGTGATTTCCCAGTTAGAAAATAAATCAAGCTGTGTTACCATATGGCATCAATTCTCCATGAACTTGTAGAACAAATTTGAAGCTTTATGCATGTTAGATTCTTTCATGTTGTTTTCTCATATGCATTTATGGGGGGGGGATGATGATGATGATGATGATGCACGAGGACCATGCCATCGATCACACTCCCGAGTACCCTCATTTTACAGACCTGTGTGTATGTATGAGATCTGTGGAGATTAGTCGTGCTGCCACTTCAGCTGTGAAAATGGCCGGCAACGTGGGCATATTACTGCGTAGTGTATACCTGCTGTTGTGATGGAGGGTCAAGAGCTATTTATATATGTGACAGATGTGATAAATGGGCTGCAATCCCCTTCCTGTTTAGGTATCCTGGAGTTCTTTCACCACCAGCTAAAGGACATTGTGGAGTATGCTGAGCTCAAGACTGTATGCTTCCAGAACCTGAGGGAAGTAGGCAACGCCATCCTCTTCTGTCTGCTGAGCGAGCAGAGCCTGGTATGGACTTCAATCCAGCAGCACCTTGTTCAGATATTACATGTAGATCATGCTAACAAATACAGCATCAAAGTTCAAGTTCAAGTTCATTTATTTATATAGCCCTTTATCACAAGCATGTCTGTCTCAAAGGACTTTACAGAAAATGAGCCAACCATCAAAGGGCTATATAAATAAATGAACTTGAACACGTGACAAGCTCTGGTGTCTACATTGCCGTACAAGTCAAATGTGATATGTTAACTGTAATTTCAATACAATTTAGAAGTTAATATGTACAACATTTTTACTCTGTCATCATGTATAAAATATTGAATTTAATTGTATCGTTTATCAGTGCCATCTTCAGTCTTCAGGACTGATATCACAACCATGGTACAACCACGGACTGGTTGTACCCCGGTCTTCTAATACAAACTATGACGGATGTGTACTTCAGGGAATCAGGGCTGATGTTTTATTCAATCAATCAATCATGTATATTTATATAGCCCTTTTATACAAGCATGTCTCAGGATGCAAGTCCAATGTGGACTCACCCCATTGTATGCACATTCAGACATGCCATTGTTTTGACTTTTGTCTTAGTCCCAGGAGGAAGTCTGTGATTTGCTGCATGCTGCACCGTTCCAAAACATTCTTCCCAGAGTCCACGTCAAAGGTAAATGCAAGATGTAGATTTACAACTGGAAAGACTATTCTTTTTTTCTTTTTTTAAGTTAATCTTTCCTGCTTGTCCTCTCTCTGCAGAGGGCGAGCGCCTTGATGCCAAGATGAAGCGCTTGGAGACCAAATATACAGCACTGCACTTGGTTCCGCTGATAGAGCGCCTTGGCACCCCGCAGGTAGGATCATTCCAATAATGCCGTGGCAGCTTTCGTCATTGTGTTAATTGCATAATTAGCATTGTTGTGTAATAACGAGTGAAAGATGTTCACCAAGTGAGGTGATCTACTGGATATCATAATCCTCATATTTTTGTGATATGAATTGAGCCCCTTCCAACATGTGCCCTGCCTCTGTTGCTTTCAGCAAATTGCCATTGCTCGTGAGGGGGACCTGCTGACCAAAGAGAGGCTGTGCTGTGGTTTGTCCATGTTCGAGGTCATCCTCACTCGTGTGCGAGGCTTCTTGGACGACCCCATCTGGCGCGGACCGCTGCCCAGCAATGGTGTGATGCACGTGGATGAGTGCGTCGAGTTTCACCGTCTCTGGAGTGCCATGCAGTTTGTGTACTGCATCCCTGTGGGAGCCCATGAATTCACAGTGGAGTGAGTGCAATACACACACATCTGGGTTTTGTACCACATACTCACCAAATATGATCTGAACTGCCACATCTTAAAGCACCCGTGCACCTCGTTTCTCTTTTTCAGGCAGTGCTTTGGAGATGGCCTTCACTGGGCAGGCTGCATGATCATTGCCCTTCTGGGACAACAGAGGCGCTTCGACATTCTGGACTTCAGCTACCACCTTCTCAAGGTGCAGAAACATGACGGCAAGGATGAGATCATCAAGAGTGTGGTGAGTTAGAGAGACATGGATCAGCAACACTATAATCTACAACTCCCCAAACTGTAATTCACTGCATGAATTTGGCTTTCCATCAGGGCCCGACCACATGGAAAATGTGGGTAAATTTAGCCACTGATGGGTAAAATTTTCAAGCTACCTGCCACATTGAGCAATTACTTACTTTATTTTTTTGGTCAAAACACGATATAACAATATTAGCCTATCAAATCTTCCAAGGTATATAACTCCATTTACCTGCTGTGAGACCGACCAGCCCCGCTACATCTGTAATACGGTGAAGCAAGAAACCATCGTGGCGACTTACATCAACAAGAAAGTAGACCACGGCTTTCCTCCTGTCCAGTGTGTGTTGGTTGCGATCACGGTTTAAAGTTCGCGTTGCCTCGGTTGTGTCGGGTGGAAGTGTCCGCTTCTTTCTGCCTCCTTGATCGGGTGTATCGCCAAACTGAGTACACTCCGTCTGACTAAACAAATCCGTCAGATGTGACTAATGGATGTTCTTACTAACGACGGTAATGTGAAGTAGGGATGGGCAGATCAATACTGTGGTATCGATACTTAGATACTGATATGACTACTTACTTTATTGACTAAAATGTGAGATTAAATGTAATATTGGACAAATATTCATACAATTCAATAAAGTAGTCATATTTAATACTTAGTCTGCATTTTAACCTCAGTCATTGTTTCATTTCAAATCCAATGTGCTGGAGTACAGACCACAACAAAAAATATGTCACTGAGGAGTTTCTATATTTATGGTCACCGAGTGTATATACTGTAGTCATTAGTTAAAGGTAGTTACTTGTAGTAGGGGTCGACCGATGTGTTTTTTTCAGTGCCGATATCGGTGCCGATTATTGGTAATCAAGGAGACCAAAAAACGATATTTGGGGCCGATATACATTTGCAGTGAAAATGTTAGTGTCACAATTTACAGTAACACAAACTCCAACACAAAACTTCCTTTAATTACTCATGTTTAATTAAATACTAGAAAACAGAACATTTCCAACATTATATTTTGAAATATAAAGTGCAGGGTGCCCCTATCAGCATTTCTTGTAAACTGAACAGAAATTTAACAAATTCAATAACCATGCTCGTGCATTTCTTGTGTCTTTCACCTTTATTTTAGGCACAAAAAATGCAGCTGGTAAAAAGCCTGTGTGGCTGGTGAATTAGTCAATCTAATTTTTACAAAGCTAACTTCAGACCCTGCATGCCAGTCATATAATTGTCTAAATATTCATATTTGTCAACAGTACAGTGGCAAGAAAACATGTTAGCTTTCACAGTTTGCCATTTTGTATTATTTTGAATCAACAAGACATTTGGTAATCATGTTAATTGTAATGTAGATAAAGGATTATGTGTCACTATGCCACAATTACTTAAACTTTGGCCTTAATTTTGTGTACAGCTCACAATAGTTCTTCACAATGTTGATCGATTTTATTAGGGGTGTAACATCTTATTTTTCATTTAACTGGGGACTGCAAAATAAAACTATTGGTATAGTAAGGGTTTTATGTTTATCGTATCACAACACATCAGCTGAATCAAATTGTTTTGAATCTTTCCATGTTAGTGTATTGCATCACACTATTTTATTGATCTTAATATATTTGTCTGAGATACACGCCCACACAAGCCTATACCTTTTTAACTGTTACATGATTCTTCTTCACATAACTCAAGACGTGGCAGAGATGTCCAAACCCTGAGCACACAAAGGAGCTCAAATTGATTCTCTTGGCACTGTGCTTCACAATTTACATGGGTCTTTCAGGAGTGGCATAACTGTCTGCTAATTTTTACTTCCTCAAACATGACGTATGGTGGCAGAGTTCTCAGGCTAAATGGCTCATTGAAATGCATAGTAAATAACTAATATCAGCTGCACCTGTCTGAACCAAAACCACAGTTAAATCAATTACGGTCCAGAATCCAAACAAAGCACCGTACGACACTGACCAGCTGCTACAAGAACATGTGTTTACATGTGGCTGTTGTTTTTTGCTGTACTGAGTGCTTGTTTCCCTGAAAGTGAATCAAATACTTTATTATCTATTTTAGGAAATTACGTCTTATCATGCCATTATTTATCCTGGAAAATTATCAACTGTCTTTTAATTATAGAAGGAAATGGATAATCAGAAAATTTTAATTCTTTGTCTTGAGGATGCCATTTATGAGCTGTCAATGTTTTCTACTTTCCTTTAGCCACTGAAGAAGATGGTGGACAGGATCCGCAGATTCCAAGTCCTCAATGATGAGATTTTTGCCATTCTGAACAAGTACCTGAAGTCTGGAGATGGAGAGAACATGCCAGTGGAACATGTCCGTTGCTTCCAGCCACCTATACACCAGTCACTTGCTAGCAACTGAGATGCTAATTCCACTGCTCATATAATGGACCAGCAATGAGTTCCAAACATTCTCATCCAACTTTACCAGACTGTCCAGAAATATTCCTCCTTTTTCACTTTAGGTCTTGAGCAGCAAAGGACCATGAAACCTAAAGAAGTTGGGGCCACATTTTTATGTCTGATTTTTTTGTATTCACTTGTGCCTTATCAAAAAAGAATAGCTCTTTTCCCTTTTTTGGATAAACTGTGTTTTATACTTAGATTAAGCTATAGATCAGGGAGGGGAAATTGCTTTTATGAAATATATTTAAGGGTTTGCAGTGGTGGAATATTAATGGTGAACAGTAACCTATTTCTATTTTAAACGTGCATGCTGAACTACACATTTTAAAGAAAATCTGATAAGTAAAAGTTAATACTCATGGTAAGCATTTATTCACTGTGCCTTGTGTTTCAAATGTTTTAATCATTTTAGTTCAATAAATATGTAACATCTGTTGGTTGGTCTCGAGAGCTTTTTATGTAAACAATACAAAAAAAGTTAATGGTGACATCCAACAAAAACTGTTATTTTCAAGTATAACGAGAACACAAATCAGAGACTGTACTTTAAATATAGCCATATTCAGCAGGACATCTCGTATATATAATATATAATAAAACATTTTCTTGATTTATAGAAAGCAAGTCAGTGCATGTATATGCAGTTATTTGTACTGTACATAAGGAAACGTTTCTTAAAAAACTATTTACAGGGCTACACGGTAATGAAATAAAGTTCCAACTGTACTATACTGATCAAGTCATATTCTGAGGAAAAATAAGGCAAATTAAAACTAAGTACAATCGATCGATCGGTCCAAGTCACTTTTCCCCCTAAAAGGTGATTGTCTTCATATGCCATGCCCATACCAATGCCATGGTTGTTGAGTCAGGGTGGGGCAGCAACAAGTTCCTTTATGATCCTATGAGGCAGTCATTGCACCATTCCTTCTAGAAACGCTATCAAAAGGCAAGCCCAATTCTCTGTCCGTGTCGTCGGTGGAGTCATTATGTAGTAGTTCATAGGTACTGTGGGAAGCCATTCCATTGGCTGCAGGAAAGGGCCTTTCTTCCTTCCTCATGGACACAGTGAGAGAGGCCAAGCTAATGCTAACGTCTTTAAATGCGTGGAGCAGGAAAATACCCACAATGATAGTGAGGAAGCCACTGAGGGTACCGATCACATCATCTGCGCCCATGTGCTCCCACTCCTTGAAAAGGATTGCTGAGCAGGTGAGTACAGACGTGGTGAAGAACACATAGTAGATGGGAGTCACCAGGGAAGTGTTGAATATGTCCAGAGCCTTGTTCAAGTAGTTGATCTGCGTGCTCACACAGGCCACCAGACCCAGAAACAAGATCCATGCCAATGGGTTTCCCACTATAGATTTCCCAGCGATGGCGTCCTTGATGGCAATACCCAGTCCTTTCACACAGGACACTGATAGTGCCCCAATTACTGAGCAGATTGTGATGTACACAAGGATATTGGTCTGACCATGGCGGGGACCCACAACAAATATGAAGATGAGAGCCACAATGATGACGACAGTGGCAAAGATAAAAAAACCTGGGGGAGGGGGAAGGTGGTGGTTAACTTGTACATGACTTATAAGTAATAGAATAGGAAGTGAAAATGTCTGATCTTGAATCAACCATATCTCTTGTCAAATAGGCATTGTACTGATGAGAAGGGCCTGAATTGGTATAGGTAGTATGGTGAATACAGTGATGCTAAAGAATATAAAAATATTAGCTAGGCTGAATTCCCTGTATGTTACTTAAATCTATGTGATGCTTTTAGGTCTGAATAAGTATCATTCTAGGTGACGGAAATATTTCAGGACAGGACTTTTATGCCAGATGTGTTCTATACCTGGGTCAACCAGCTTCCTGGCCATGTGTTCAAGGTTGTTGATCTCTTCCTCTTTGGGAGCGTGGATTACCATGGTGGTGGAGCCCAGGATACTGAGCAGGCAGCCAAGCTTCCCATGCAGGTTCAACCGCTCTGTCAGAAAGTATGAAGACAGGGCCGCACTGCAACAACAGTTACTGTCAAACACAGTGACTGTACTTCACAAATATATTTCCAAACAAAGTACAAACTTTTTTCTTTAAGTATAAATGCCTCATTTATAGTTGAATGGAAAAACATCGGGAAATGTCATGCGGTCTGTACCTGACAAGCACACTGAGGGCTCCCAGCGGGGTAACCAGAGTAGCAGGAGCAAAGGCATATGCTGCAAAGTTGGCTGCTTCCCCAGCCCCCACTGCAAAACGATGAAGCGGATAATGTTAACCACAAGCCAATCAAGTATGGAGAGGATAACACAATGACAACATTTTGAGATATTCTCTCTGGTTACAGTGCTGCTTAGTCATTCATGAGTGCAAACGCCCACTTGTGTAATTCAAACTACAGAAAGTGTCATCACTTACTTGATAGTAAACCAGCCCACCATAGGCACTCTTTTAGATACGCATGACCACCCTGACCTGGAAGAGCAAACAATAAATGTATTCCGAACATTTGATTCCACTGCTATAAATGATCACATTTACATGCAGGCAACAACTGGAATATGTACTAATCCCGACAACATCAGGCAGTTTTACTGGATATACGCTGAGGGTCAGGTGAAAGGGGTAATGATTACTAGGTGTAATAGCAGTGAGTTCCTGCGACCTGACTGAGTGTTGCCGAGTCGCACAGACATTCCCTGCATAGGCCAATTACATGCAACAACTGGTACAGCCAGAAATGTAGGTAGGGCGTAAACAACCTCGGTCGGGGTCCGTTTCCACTGGTTTGATTTCTCAGCAGTTTCGGTGTCGCACACCGAAACTCTGCTGCGTAGGGAGTCCAAAACAAGTTCACATTTTTCTGCCATGGAATTAGGATAGCAGTGACATGCATTTTGGATCCAAAGAACATTCATGTCAATACCTGCCCGCATTGATCCCTTCCTTGCCAGCCTCAGAAGCCCTTTCTTCTTGAGGATAAAGCTGCCTCCAATGAAGATGCTGGAGCTGATGGCCAATCCAAGGCCAATGTAAAAATCATACTTCCCCCGGTCCTGACCCATAGTGAGGCTGGATGTGTTGGTGTGGTCCGTCACATTTACGACCAAACACTGCAGGTGCTGACCAAGTGAACAATTCTGGACAGCCCAACTGCCTGAGAGTGAAGACAATGAAGACAACAGGACATTTACAAATTGATGTCAAAAGTCAGTTTAGGGTTCGAAAATAATTGTCACCGCAAAGACCTACCGTTTCCACACGTGACACTACAAACCGTAAAGCCCTGATTTAACGTGCTGGACGACTCCATCACAATAACGAGCCCATTTAAGAACGTCCAACTGTTACGTCGTTCTTACATACCTCGCGTCCCGTAAAGACACTGACGCTGCTGCAGTAATGGTCAGACAAGCAGCTAGCTAGCTAACAGCTGTGCCAGAGGGAGGAAAAACACACCTTGTACAATGCATCAGAGCTGCTATGTAAATATCAGCTACTAAGAATCCAGGAAGTGAATTCCTGACCCAGGTTAACCGTAACACACTAGGTAATGTTGGTTAACTAAGTTAAGTTAGCAAAAAACTAAA
This sequence comes from Acanthochaenus luetkenii, assembly GCA_900312575.1. Classification (NCBI taxonomy): domain Eukaryota; kingdom Metazoa; phylum Chordata; class Actinopteri; order Beryciformes; family Stephanoberycidae; genus Acanthochaenus; species Acanthochaenus luetkenii. The sequence goes on along the minus strand of OMOT01065230.1, from coordinate 10,898 downwards.
GTCGCCTTAAAACCAGGTTAGCTAACGTTAGACAACAACCCGACTATCAACGTTACATGCCAGCTAACAGAACGTTAATACTGGACCCTGCTATTAGTAGCAGTGGCAACGGCAGTAACGTTCAATTCGGATTATTTAAGAACCCTTAATATCCGGTATACTGCCTAGCCATGTTAACGTTAGCTTATGTTAGCGCGACAGTTATAGCTAGCTAGCTAACTAGCCAGGGAACGGACGAACATACTTAGCGACCGCAATGAAAGTACCTAGTTTGCAGGCAGCATTGATGCCTAAATACATAAATACCTGTCCAATGGTACTTGTTTTGCCCAACAAGACGGTGGTGACAGCCAGAGGTTAGCTAATAGCTGGTCTGCTTCCTAGCCCAGTGGCTAAACATCTCATAGAGCTCGTCACATTCGCCAGCAACGACCCCGCTTGACGACCGCTGCACTGCGAGGCTCCTCTTCCCCTTATCGTGTGGAGGCAGACAGACACCAGATATCACCGTATGCTCTCCGCAGGCTGAAGTCCATTATTCATATCACCATGGAGACCAAAGCCACGTAAAACCCTGTAACTACAATGAAAGACAGCCATTTATCAGTGTGACGACATACACACGATGCATTGTAAAAAAAACACAAGATGCAACTTGTATGTTATAGTTTGATTTTATTGAGCATTTGTTAAATTAAATGGATATTTGAATGTAAGCAGGCTACCCAGTCACTTATCAAACCAACTTCAAATCATTATGTTCCTGCTAAAACCAGGAGCTTTAACACAGCGGTCACAACAGCCCTATATTCAATACCACTAATAACAAAATACTTGATTGATCCACATAGTAAAATTATATTTTTGCTTGCCCTTCTCCGCAGGGAGGTCAGAGGCCAGGGTCAGTTACAAACCCCTGGAGCTGGCAGGAATTCAGTGTCTTGCTCAAGGACACTTCAGTAGGGCAGATGCTTGCCAACACGAGGGTTGTCTTCTTAATCACTAGGCCTCCATATTGACTTATAACTGGATGGAAATAAATCACACAAACACTATAAATAAATCTATATGTATAACCTGTTGACAATGACTATGCTCACAAAATGCTAGATTTAATAAGGGAATTGGCGAACACAGACCATAACGTTTATCATGTCATCAGATGTAAGCATCCCTCCATGACACAAACCATCCAGTCATTGTCGATTCTCAACTTCCACACAACTCCTGCACCGAAGTGACGGCTTCTAACGTTACACTGAATAATTCACAGGCACACTGAATAAGTCAAAGTGTAGGTGATTCCAAACAGGGTCACTGCTGGTGCTGGGGAAAGGGGGAGTACTTTCAAAGGGCCTCGATAATGTTTCGTAACTTTATTTTTAGGGGTTTGAAATGAGTAAAAAATGTGAGCCTAAACGTTGACAAATTGTCAGGCGGTTCCCAGGCCATATTCGAGCTTGCTGTTTAAAAGCTCTGTTAAAGTGAAATAAGATGCGGACGCTCCATGATGATGAGGGCTGCAGTCATGCATGTTAATGAAATTAAAAAGGAGAAATCATTCTCGAGCGCCCCCCACATTTTTATTTTATTTTAGTGATATTTGTGGGTTACACAGTAACTAAGAACTGTTCCAGAATAAATTGCATTCAAATTAAAGCCAAGTGTTAAAACTGTAAGTGAAACAAGTTATAAACATAGCTAGGATCATCCAAACCAGAATTAGTACAGTACAAATCCAGCACAGGCACAGTGTCAGATGACAAATGCATTATGGCACAAACTCAGAAAACATTTCACGGAAACTCAATCAGTCTTTTCCCGTGCCTCCTCTGGCTTCCAAGTAAGCAAGGCCTCCTGGGATAGGCGGAGTAAAACGACTCCGACAAACACTGTTGTTAGCCCGCATAGCATGGCAAGGCTGTCAATCAGAGTAAGTGCAGTCCATTCCTTGAAGAGAAGAGCAGAAGCAAGAATCACCGTGCATGTGAACGTCACATAGTACACGGCTTCAAACACGTTGGAGCTGAAGCACTCCAAGGCCTTATTGATGAACCTGAACTGAATAAGGACGCTGGTGGACAGCGTTCCCAGCAGGCCCAGGAAGAGAGCCAGGGCTCTGCTACTCGATGAGCCTCCACCAAAGGCATCTTGTGCAACCAGGCCAAGTCCTTTGCTACTCGGAACTGTGAAGCTTCCCAGGAGGGAACATATGGCTACGTACACCATGATGTTCGACGTGCCGTGAGCGGGAGCAACCCATACAATGAGCACAACCAGCAGCAGGACCACCAATAAGGCATAAATGAGAAACACTGCAGGAAGAGAAAGTACATCAGTATGATCTTCACTTATAATGCCATCACATTTCAATTACATTTGTAAAGATGACCCTAAAATAAAAATGGTTTACTTTTAATTAGTGAAAACTCTAATGTTAAAAATACAGCTGTATTTATTGGCACCCTTTGCTTTCCCAACATTTGTCTCATCTCTACCCAGCCAGCATGCTAATAACACAGTTATAATTATACTTTTCTGAGTGAACAATACATTTTAGACACTATCTTAGTTCAAATAAAAGGCAAAATAAACACATGAAACTCGACTATAAATGTCACACCTGGGTCTGCCAGCCTCTCTTCCAGCTCCAGTCTTGAAGTTACAGCCTCTGCTTTAGGGGCATGAATGATAAGCACAACAGAGCCACAGCAACATAACACACAGCCAAGCTTCCCCAGGATATTCAAATGCTCCTTAAGGATCCACGAAGACAGCACGGCCCTACATTACACACACAACAAAACAAAAAAGTATTTAAACGGTGAAACACTTTGTCTTGGCTCTTCACTCTTGTTAAAGGTTGAAGCACTTCAACGCAAACACATTTTCATCCATACTGGAAGAACGATTAAAGACCTACAGCACTTCTCCTATGCGGTGGCCCCATTTCATGGTGGCTAAATTATTTGGACAGATTAAAATTGTATTAAAGACAAATACATTTGAGTATGCCATCAACAATTCTCAACATGCTATTATTTATATACTGCAAGTCTGCACCCCTTAAACACTAACAAACTTGTGACATCTTCAGGTTCTCCTCCGGTCAAACATACAAATATACTGCACAGACTGTTGGATCTTCTGGTCGAAATTCCCCCGGTATAGAAAGGAATAGATGATACATCATAAATAACTACAAATCAACAGTGCCTGAAATATCAAGCTTCAAGATAGACACACATCTCTCTCATGTGTCCTCAGACATTTCCCCATACAGTTCAATAGGCTAATTAAACAGTAAATAATAAATACTGTTTTATAAGCTACTGAGCAGGATCATAGGGATACCCTGTGATCTTTTATCGTTGTGACTGATTGAAGTTGAGTTAACTGTTGTGATGTAATGGGCTAGGTGTAAGCCTAGGTGTAGGTAGTGTAGGTACAGCGTAAATGAGATCAGTGTTAAGAGTGGGTCTTTGGGTGGGTGATGGTTCTGGGGTACCAGCATGTACTGTTGAGCCTGGAATTGCCAAGGGGACTAATTCAACAAAACATCTGAAATGGGAGGTGCTTACTTAATAACATAATAACCATTCAAGCCAGGGTTCTACATAGGTGTTCCGCTCACAGCCCAAGGGATGACTAAAGGTCAGTGTATAGATTCACAGCATGCAAAAGATGTTTTGCTGCCCAAGTGCTTCTGATGTATTACGCTGTACGCTTTGATGTTACTGCTCTGATCATATCACAATGTCACGGTAAATGATTATGGGAAAACAAAAAGCAAGAATCCAATTATCTGACTTACCCAAATAACACTCCAAGGGCTCCCAATGGTGTAACTATCACAGCAGGGGCCACATTATATGCAAGGAAATTACCAATCTGTCCGACAATCACTTAAAAGGAATTCAAACATAGGTGTTATCAGATGCATTTCGGTTACAATATGACCTCCATTACATCTGCATGTTAAAATGATGGTGTTGGGTTTGTTTGCTTTTTATAAACCAAGGGACATTAAATAAAAAGGCCAACTGAGGATAATTTGGATTCATTTAGGAAGTGAACTGCACATCCAGACTGTGTAGACAGGTGGTGCTATACTCACTGAAAAGTGTGCCACTCCACCACACGACATCTTTCAGATAGGACCCACCTAGGGGAAATAAGAGTTACGTTTGCATGGCCTACGAAGCAATAAGCAGCGAAATGATATAATTTCCTGGCTGGCACACTTCTGTTCCTGTGTGAGTTCTTCAAAATATGCCTATACACGTTTACATATCCACTCTAAATCGATTTGGATTCTATACCTCTATCGCGAGCACGTAATATTCCCTTTTTTTGAAGCACAAATGTCGACCCATTGATGAAACTTGACGTTACTGCAATCACTATTCCAGCGACTGGCAACGCTGCGCCACTTGTACCCTGTTCAAAAGCCATCGCTTCCTTTAGCTGCTGTTCATTTAGCCAAGCAGAATAGCTCGAGGAAATGTTTGTAGTCCGGAAGTGAGGGAGTGCGCATGCCCAGTTTCTCTGGTTTAATGCACCGCCACCCCAACATTTCTCCTTCTTCCACCCATTAGGAGTTGAAGTCTGCCTCATAACATGAATCATAATATGTTGCCATGAATGAGGATTTATAGTCAGATTGAGTTAGAACAGCCTGCCAGGCAGAAAACCCACAGGTACCGTTCAACCAATCAAATGTTGATATTTCACAGCCATCCAATCAGACAGATGGAGACTAAATAAGCTAGTTGCATTTGCAGCCAGCACTGAATAGTCTGTCGAGCACCAAAGTATATCTGTCGTGTGATGGGAGAAACGAGGCTTTCTGACGAAATCACCTACAATGATCCAAATGACTTGGAAGTTACTGGCATACAGTATATTTTCTTCTAAGAGTGGTGTACAATATCCTGAAATAAACAGATCCGAATTTATGTAGAATATGTAGGCTTCATATATACATAGACCTCTATATGGTTGTATTTTAATCATTTTCATTATATCATTTGTGTGTGAAATACTGTATTTAACACAAATGAAGGTATAAGCATATCAATGCATTCTTATGTATGAAAGTCACTTATTTTGTGTATTAAATCAACATTTTGTGTATGACAGTGGTGTATGAAATAGGAAATTCTGTGATGGGGACCGTAACCGGCCCTGTGCTCTGCCCTCCCTGTAGAGAGGACAAGCGAAAGGAGATTTTCTCTGTCAGTAATAATATCATCATGCAGCTTCCCACGGAGGGACAATGTCCATCATGATCCCTGAATATGCAGGTACACACATAAGGCGAGGGAGCCCCATGTGTGAAGGTTCTGAGACACATTATGTTGTCAGATATGAATTAGTACAACAGTGGGGAAAGTAAAGTTCTGATCAAAATATACATTCTCTCATCGCATTGCAAAGGCAAAACAGTACAGCAGCTGACCCCTTAATTGTCAGAGTTCTGACAAAACCTTTCTAGTATATCTAAGTTATGTTGTAGGCCTTCTTCTGTTGGTGACAGCAAAACTAAATCATCGGCATACATTAAAAATTGAACTTTGGAGTCTTTCAAATTTTGACTGACTCTCTGTCTCTCTCTATGTGCGTGTATGTGTGTGTGTGTTTGTGTGTGTCTCTCTCGCTCTCTCTATTCAATTCAATTCAATTCAAAGGGGCTTTATTGGCATGGGAAACAGGCGTTTACATTGCCAAAGCAAGTGTGAAGTAAAATCAACATAAAATCAACATAGACAGAGGAATTGTGTTTTTACTGATATTAATACATATAATAATAATAATAATATATATACAGATAATTAAATATATACAGATAATTAAAAATAACTTAAAATAAAATAGAAACATTTAGACTTGCAGTTTAAAAATTACAATTATAAATGAGTGGGCAAATTGAGACACATCGCCCCCTAGCGGTCTGTCCTCTATTCCTTCGAGTCCAACCCCGCCCCGCTCCCACATCGTCCCGCCTTCCATCCAGGAGAAGCGCACAGTTTATGACACAGGTCGATGTGAGCGAGCGGGGTTTTGTCCGTGACTACGGAGCAATTTACATTAGAAACCCCGCCCCAGCCGTCTAGGGTAGTACAAATCAATCGCTATCTATCCTACGTCATTTGTTTCCATGCCTCGTGCCCCGGTCCGCGACTTGTCAATCATGTCCAATATGAACGACTTCTTAATGCACCAAAGCGGCTGAAAGGACGAGAATACCATAAGAAAAGACCGCAGGTAATAAATATATCAATCTTGCTCAAATCAACATGTTACTTACAGTGTCGTCGAACCCTCCGAAACGCTGCATCTCATCCAATCCGGTGTCATATCACAGTGGCTTGTTCATCGACGATTGGATAACGAGAGCTGGTTTAGCGTTAGCTAACGCTATGTTAACATTAGCCGTTGAGCAAGCTAATGTTAGTTAGCTACTAAGCTAGTGTCAACGTTACTTGATTACATTCGGAGCTATTGACGCTGTGTCAGTGTGTGTTGTTTCCTCCTCCCGAGAATATAAGCAGAATTAGCATCTGATATCAGAACTAGGGTCAACAAGGTTAACAATTAGAGACTGCCCTTGCTAGCACTTAACGTTACCGCTGTTATTGTTTTTGTACCGTGACATTTATAGGTATGGGTAAAAATATCTGTCCCTAACCTCAGTTTTGTAACCAGAGCTAACGCTAGCAAGCTGATGATGGCTAGAGGTACAATCTTAAATCTGCGACCAGTTAACATTAACCAGTTTGAGATGCAAATGTAGCGGTGTTAACGTTCATCTCGCACATTAACGTAATGATGTTTACAACGTCAATCTCGTCTTGCGAAACTGGACAGGCGACCAAGCTAATGTTAACCAACCTCACTTAGACATGTCATCACCATGCCCCAATGCAATACAATAATACGAGTTATGAAAAGTTATGAAAACTTAAGCTTCATTCATTCACACGCAATTTCTAACGTGAATAAACGAGCAATCAGAATTGGTTGATTCCCTTCTCAGAATGATAATGTAGATGTGACGTGTAGCAGTAACACAGCATTTCAGAGGTGCTTTATCTTGCAGGTTGGCTGCGCCTGCAGCCAGGAGAGGGGAGGGTAAGATGCCTTCTCCATCTTTTACCCTCGATGCCCAACTGAGATTTCATGACAAATGGCTAAAGATAGATTTACAGGTAAGTTGACTTAAGTAGATTATGTCTTCCTGTTAAGATTGGCAATTTTGTTAGGTTAAATTTAACAGCTTGATATTTAATGTGTTAAAAATAACGTATCACTGTTATGTAAAAACCTTGTAATTACAATTATTGGTTGAGAAAATACTACGGTTTATAAAACCCTTGGACAAAGTCTCAAATACACAGTGATCAAGCTGAAAACAAGGCTGCTTTTCTTGGCTCCTGAAAAGTTTAAATTTTGGAGATAAGAAGTTTTCACCTGACAGAGACAATATATTATTGCCTATGTTCACATCAACATTCCCCACACGGTCCTATTCAATAGTATGGTAATGTTATAAGCCTTGTTTGGAATTTACGTCATAATTCCCAGTGAATCATGCAGCAGATACTATATATGTGGCAGTAATCCTGACTGCATTGTTTGCTTTCAGACATTGGACTTAGAATTACACAAGGATTTATTTATGCATTTTTTACAATCTGATTGGATGGTCTTCACTTTCTTTGCGCAGGATGTATATTTTAATGTATAAGGGCATTTTAGGCAAGCTACACCACTACATTTGCTCCATGTTTGCTTTGATGCACAACTCCTACAACCTCAGATCCAGCTGCTGGCTTCGTTTTGAGGTGCCAAATGTGTGGACTGAGGCTGGAAAAAGGAGTTTCTCTTATTTTGGTCCTTGGTCCTGGAATGACCTGCAAGCCTGTCTTAAATTGGACTCTTTCATTTCCTTGTCTAGTTTTAAACAAAATATCTCAGAGGTCCTTGCCACTAGTTGCTCCTGTCGAAATGCGTAAATAGAACGTGATGTCTCTTGATAGGTGCTTTTGTGCTTAGTATTTGTAATTTTGTAATTTTTGCATGTTATGTATTCGTTTTTTGTCTGCCCCGATGTGTAACTATTGCTGCCTTCTTGGCCAGGTCAGTGTTGTAAAATAGATTTTTATCTCAATTCTTATCTGGTTAAATAAAGGTAAAATATTTTAATTTCTTCTAGATGTTTGTTGCTATTATTAGATTGTTGTCAGTCTCATCTTGTCTTATTATGCTGGGGATGGACTACAAGACCTCTAAAATCCTAGAAGATGGTGAAAGTGAAAGTATTTTCTCTATATTAAACTTTATTCAAGTAATTTCTTGCTATGGTGTCAGAAAGGTATGCAAATTACATGACGAAGAGTAACCATCACAGAAACGGCACAATTCTGTTATCATGAGATGGTCAGGAGTTGGATAGCCAAACATTATTAGGCTACATTTGTTGCAGTAATCAGAAAGAACCTTGTGATTGTAGAGGGCACACCTGATCACTTTTCTGCAAACACCAGCTTCTTTGCACGCAGATAATTAATATTTTCCCGATGTTTTTCAATGATCAATCGGAAGTAGATAGATGTAGCGATATATGGTAAGCTAGTGGAGAATTGATTCTTAGATATTTAAGTTGTGAAAACAAACCATGTTAGTAGTCATTACGAGGGCCTTGATGAATATCATGGACTTAAAAAGATTTGGAGACATGAGATTGAGCGAACCCTCATACTACAAAGTTGTCTGCAGCAAGCTGTCTGCTCTCAGCTCCACAAAATTTGTTGCAACTGGTCTGGACTCACCCTGATTATCCAAATTGGTTGGGATCGCCAAATGAGGGCTAAAATTGGAGTAGATGTGTCATGTGCTCTCCCAAGTCCTGAAGGCAACACAGCCTTAGTGTTGTATGTCTGGTCTGGTGTCATGTTTGAGTTAACATGTTGTTGATATTTGAGTTAGATTCTTGAAAGCAAGAGTTGGCTCTCCACCAGTATTTCTTAGTGAAGCAATGTTGTGTATGAATGTATACCACCAGGCTGATGATCCTTATTTACAACAGATGACTGAAGCCGTGGGAAGTGAGAGATGAAGTGACAATGTCTGACCTTCATTTTACACTTATTTTTGATATTGTTTGGTTGGACCTTATCTTCTTACAGTACATTTATACCATTTGGAGAATGGTGCCAGAAAAGATAGGTTACAAAATATTGAATATAGATATAATTTCAGTATTTTGCGATGGATATGTGGATGTGTGTCTGTCTGACTCTGGATTTACAGTAGTGAAACTGGTCTATAAACCTTCAGTTGTATTGCACTAATTGGATTCCATAATTGTTTGAAACAGCCTCAAATGTTGAGCGCGATAGAAGAAAAGACCTCTGAACTGATTATTATTATTTCTCATCAGATAAGGCATCTTTCATTCTGAAATTGAATGGCAGAGCTCTTGGTAGAAGGAGTAACAGTATGCTACAGCTAAATACTAATTTTAACTGATTTGGAAACTTAAAGGATTTGATTATTTCTAGTATAAGTGTAAGTGTTAGAGTAGAATAGACCAATAACTTGTGTTATGATGGGTTATGAAGGTTGCATAAAGCTTTTCCATCGAAATGTCAGTTTGAATAATCTATTTGTGTTTACTCAAACTTGATGTGGATGGAAATTTGGTAGCCATGGGGTTTATGGGAAATGTGGTCATCATTTTAAAAACATTAGCACTAACGATACCACTGGCATGAGATTAGGGATGGGTATCGTTAGGATTTTAATGATACTACTACTCTTATCGATACTTCTTATCGGTTTGGTACTTTATCCATACTCTTATCGGTTCTTTTTTATTATTATCCTCTGTCATCCTTCCTCTAGCTGCTAGCCTGAAGTAGGGCTGTTCGATATGACAATATATATTGTGCGGCGATAGAAAAATGTCTGTCGTAGATATTTTCCTCTAAACTGGAACCGGTTCTAAATGAGTACAAACCGGAGTATTGATAAGATCCTACTTTATCGGTTCTGCTATCGGTAGGTGCTCGAGAAAGTATGGAGTGAGATTTATATTGTGGCAACTGTGTTTTTCGAGGAATTTAACCATCGCGAACATAATCTTGTTTGCCGCTTTCTCTGTCTCTCTCTCTTTCTGTGCTCTTACACACACACACACTCACACATACGGGTACAGTCATAGGCGGAAACACGACCCCCCCAATCCTGGGAAAATGTTATTTGTCCCCCCCAATATATCACTGTAAACATAACTATGTAATGGAAATACTAGTACGCAATGACAGTTGTTACGTTTCTAAAGATTGTGACCCCTCGCGCGCGCTTTGTCTCACAATGGTTTGATCCCCGCTGCCCATATGAGAGATAATCTGCCAGAAAGTAAACTGCCAGTTAAAGCAGTGATGAAGAAAAGAGGGAAATAAGACACAATTAATGTCAAGTTTGATTTTCTTTAGTGGCTGTGAATGTTTCGTTTAGTTAAAATAAGCTACAACAAATGTTAGAGCTGTAATGGATTGTTTTGTGACTGCAGTAATGTGTTTTTCTGAATGATTTTGCTGGGCGTAACAATTAGAAATGATTAAAACAAGTATTTTGTTGAGTAATAATATATTAAAATAATAATAATATAAAATAACCACACACCTCTAGGGCTGGGTATCGCCACTGATTTCCCAAATTCATTTGATTCAATATCTATGCGGTTCGGAATATTTCAGTTACAATACCAATTTTGCTTGGATTTGAAAGAGATTCTCAGAGAACTAATGCTGTAAATTGTACGAGGAACACTCTAACCTGGTGCATTATTAAAATATCAATGTTTACATGAAGAACTAACCCCAAAGCAG
>OMOT01065228.1:0-11437 GCA_900312575.1 Acanthochaenus luetkenii | reverse complement strand
TGTAGGAGAGAAGACAGAGCGAGAAAGCCAGCTGGTATCGATAGTGCAGAAAGTATCGATATTGCGGGAAATGAGTATTGAAACCGTTTTAAATATTCAGAATCGATATGTATCGATATATCGATATTTATGACATCCCTACCAGTTTGGATTTTACGGCCGGGTACAAAGAATTTAGACAAAACGCACACAGTCTGCAAACTTTGCCATAGTAGACCGGTGCGTATATTTAGCGGAGCGGAGGAGACCCGCGTGCGGGTTATTATTTTTCTGCACTGTGTTACCTCCTCCAGATCTGGCTAGTGTGGTAACATCTAACTTCATCTATCATCCGGTTAGTGTCTGGATATCAGGAGATAGGGTGTTAACGATTAGTCGTTGATCGATTAACAACCGTTAATAATTTGGTTGATTAATATTTCAAACGTAACAATCAAATTGAACTACTTGAAGTCCCATCTTAATTGTGTCGGAACACATATTTTCAGCAGCTGGACTCACTGTAAACCGACTGCACACGACTCACCCCTGATCATGTAAATATGCTTGTATTCTTCAATAAAAATCAACAGGCTTGGATAGATACTGCACTTATGTCGTTTGAAACTGAGGCCTGAGCTGTCGTAGTTTGTCGCAGCTTTCTCATTTCAAGAGGGAATTTATTATAGCTTTGTTTTCAAAAACTGTATTTATCTTTATTTATCTATTTCATAATCATTTAGCAAATGTAAGTTTCTAATTATGGCTCATCTTATTTTTTGTAACGTTATATGTCTAGACAAACGTGTTAGTAACTGATTCGCCTCGGAAGAGTGAGCGAAATTTCCAGAGCCTTATTAAAATATAAAACCGCAATCAGAATTATGTTTGTGTTATGCCATGAAACAGAAGTATTTATCTAATGTTTCAATAAAGCTTTGATTGAGAAAAACATATGCATTTTGTATTTTCTAATAAGCAATATTCATAAGATTTTTTTTGCTGTATCGTTATCGATTGATCGTTCATTAACTTTGGCGACTATCGATCAAGGAAATTCCCTAGAATTTGCAACCCTAATCAGGAGTCAAAAACATCTCTCTCTTGGCAGGACATTTATTACTTCCGTGACAGTAGTGCAAAGAACACCAATAGTATAAGGAACATGTAAAGCATGGTACATTTCACTGGTCTGTCTGGCTTCATTAGCTCTACCGAACACTAAACAGACTTTTTCTGCATGTAGAAACACACATGGGAAACATGGCTGCTCTCACTACCCAGAATGCAACACTCTTAAAGCGACAGGCACCATTTCCAGCACTGTTGCACTCTTCTACTCCATTATCAATACAAATACAAAAACGCTGTGTATATACAGTACCAGTCACAAGTTTGGAAACACCTGCTTAAACCAGTGTTTTCATGATTTAAAAAAAAACCCGGTATAAACGTGTCTATAAACACTTCATATTTCATATGATATGTGAGCTTATATAAGCAGATAATCATGAAGTGAAGTGCATTCAAAATTTTACAAAAGTGTTTGCTACTGGATGTGGTAACATTCATGTAGGATTAGATGCCATGCATTTTTAAATATGGTGGGTGGTCTTTATTCATCTATTTTTTATATGAAAGATTGTACAGGTCCTGGAGCATCTGTTAAGATAGAGGTCATCATGAACACCAGTACGTACCAATATATTTAAATAACAAAACAATGCACCACCCCTCTCCCAATGGGCTTACAATATTTCCATTTTCATTTAAAAATCTAACTTTGTTGACACACTTCTGATTATCTGCTTATATAAGTACACATATAATGAAATAGAAAGTGTCTATAGACAACTTTATACAGTTTAAATAATTTTTAATCATGAAAAAAATTGTTTAAGCAAGTGTTTCCAAACTTTTGACTGGTACTGTACATAAATTATACTTTTTTAAAGTTTGGTGGGTAGAATTTTTCATCTACCAGACATTTGGCTGGTGAGCAAAAAAGTTCCTTTCGGACCCTGTTGACAACACAGTAAACATGTCCGTTGCTGCGCAGCTGGGGAACTTTTTACATATGAGGTGTTACGCACACACCCTCAACCTCGCCTGCAAGCAAGCCTTGAAGTTACCCTCAGTATCCCAACTTATCGGTAGAGCCAGGTGCATCATTAGCTTCTTTGATCGCAGCACCACCACGAGTCATGCCCTGGAACAGAAGCAGACCCTGCTAGGTAAGCCATAAAGGCTTCAAAATGTTTTATGTACATCTGTGTTTTTTTTATCAGGGTGCCATCATTTTGCGTAGTCAAATGGTGGATAAGTAATTGAAAATCACATCGATAATCGGCAATAATAGAAAATAATTCTGAAATCTAATCGTGACACTAAGAATCGGAATCAAATCGTGACATCACTACCGATTTCCACCCCTACTCTTTACCATTACCAGTATCGGTGAAACTAACAAACATGTACTGCAAAGTTGTTCTACGGGCAAAAGAAAGACGATTACTTACTCAAACTGAACCCATATTCATCCTCTGAGTCATATATTCCTAGTCAGTACTGTTGGTAGAATCCTCAACATCATTTCTCCTCTGAATCCCTTCTAGAGCTTCTTAAATGGTGGACTTCTTCCACATAAATGTCGGTGTAAATGTGAAAAAAACACCCAAAACAACACCAAAGTTGAAAACCGCTGTGTGCAATGCGTAAAATCCCAAAGCGCTGTGTGTGTTGCATCTCTTTACGCAGGGGTATATACAGGCAATGCCGACAGGTACATGGACACATGACCCCTCATTAGAAAGCTCGCGAGGAGTAGAATAAGAGTCTGGTGATGTCCTAATCTGTAGTACTACCAAATGGCCAAAAGATGGCAAGACAAGACCGTGTATTGTCAATGAGACATAGGGACAGGTTATGCAGAGCTCTCAAAACAAGCCTGCTGGCATGGAGAAGCATGTGGATAGACTCAAAATGAAACCGAAAATTTAAGTAAACAACATTAGTAGCTTTTGATGACAATTGCATTGAAAATTGATGAAATAACGAGACATAAATACAAAAAGTGCCACGTGGACACGTGGATGTGAAGTTTGGTTGTATGTTTGCTGTGGGGCTGACACGAGTTGTGTAGCTTGGGCTATTGATTGCTTGCTATCATTTGAAAGGGTAGAATGTTTAGTTTCATATGATACCCAACACGGCGGCATTAAGTGAGTGGATAATTTTTTCTGCTGTGTTGTAATGCTACTGCCTCTTCCATTCCAGGAGCTTTTATTTTGGAACTCATTTTGATTCTTGCCCATCAGACATCGCTTGGACCAAATACACTTGGGAGTGTTGTTTTGGTAGCGTTAGATCCCAGTCTTCGGGTTTAAGGGGTTTAGGAAATTGCTTAAAATGTGCATCCCTACTTGTAAGATTGGCTTGTCTAGATAAAAACACTCTTTAGTAACAATAAAAAGATATTTGTGACAAACAAATTAAACGCTAATAAAATCTAAGAACCAAGGTATGGTGGAGGAAAATTTTCTGAGGGGAATGCGCTACAATGTGATGACAGAAAGGCTTATTTAAGAGACGATCCAAGACAAATGATCATAGTGTAAAAATTAATTTATTTATTAGAAAATAAACATCTTTCATCTTACATGTTCCACTCAAATGGGTGAAACATTCTCAGGGGAATGAAGCATTGCAAGACAGGCTCAGATTTGATACGCAGCAGAGGTTCAAACTGGAGATGACAGAACAGTGAGTCTTATTGGCTCCACACAGGTTGAGGATGGATGGATTAACTTTTGATAGCTAAACTCCACCGAGGGTAGGAGATCTCTGTGGAAAACTTCACAAGTTTGACAAGAGCTAAGTATTAGCAAAAGCAAGATCATGCGGACTGGGAGATGTTCCGAGTTGCCTCAGAAAACAGAGTAATACATGTCTGTGGCAGTGTCCAGCCAGCCTAATTCTCCTAGCTGCTATTTTCTCACTTTCTGGTCGATGTTTAGTGCTGCATGAAGCATTTTGGTGTAGCACCCATCCAGAGACTTCTTCAGGGAGGGCTTTAGGGTCCAGAATTCACAGCCATATAGGAGAATGGCCTCTACAGTTGTGTAGAAGAAGTGGAGTTTGGTTACGCTGGGGAGGTTTGATTTCCATACACTGGCCATACCGTTCAGAGCCTTCCATGCAAGCACCTTCCTCACCCTTAGGTCCTGCTCTGTCGAGTTGACCCAAGAGCCCAGGTATTTGAAGTCATTGACTTCCTTCAGAGCAGTTTCTCCAGTTGTCAACAGAGGCTATTATTAAAAAGTATCCCTATATTCAGAAAAGCTTGTGACATATTTTCCCAGAATTAACTCTTACACCTGACTAACCAAGACAGATCAATCAACATTAATCACTGAGAAATGAGAGGATGAAGCAATTTCACAATGCAATTTATTTGATGTCACATGTTGCACCAAGAAGAACAGAGAACAACCACTATACTCTTGCTGGAGGAGAGCTAGCATGTGAACAGTGGAGTATGGACAAATTAAGAGGTTTCGCGACAGATGCATTCTCCATCCCAACCACAACATTTTAAACTGGAGAAGTTACATGTAGCTAAGGCTACAACTAACTAATCCCAAGTATACCTGTATTCAGAAAAGCTTGTGATGTACAGTACTTTCCCAAAATTAACTCTTACACCTGATCAAACAAGACCGATCGATCAACATTAATTGCAGAGCAATGAGAAAGGATAAAGCAATTTCCCAATGCAAATTAACCATAAAAAGGTGCAGTTTGATTTTTAAAAGATTGCAACAAGTCTAACTGAAACTTAAAAGGACTAATTCCCTTCCCTTTTTCAAAGAGCATATAACCACAACCTGTTTTCCATTTGTCTCTTCATGACTTCAGCAACGAAATATTAAGGCTACTCCATACTTGCTGTGGAAACAATATTTGGCAAGTTTGTATGAACAAATGGAAACATTTGAGGGAAAAAGGAAATGCCACATTGGCATTAAACTCTGCAGTGTGAAGGCTTGCTGGTCAAACTCTTTTCACACCAGCCCCTAGTGCATGATCGTTTGTAATTGATCTAAAATATCAATACATGTTCTGGCGGCTTGTTAGAGGATTACTGCACATTTATGACCGATCTAACGGCTTCCTAATATTCCGTCAGACGCTTATGTCCCTTTTTCACTGAAGTCACTATTGATGTTGCGTTTTTGTCACCACTATTTCTGGTTTCTCTAGGTTACAGTGACCTCTTTAAACGATCATTTTGGCCACAGTGAATGTTAAGCCCATTTTTTACTAAGCCTCGTCTAATAAAGCATTTAAAAAAACATCCTTTTGTGAATGACAAGTAGTTCCTATCCAAATACATTTAAACGTTTTTGAATGAATGTGTGCCTTCAGAGGGCCCTCATTGGATGAACAAGGCATCAGTAGGTGTGTCTATCATGTAAATATTGGAATAAGGAAATAGGCAAAATACCATAGCTGTATCATTGGAACAATGTCAGATTCTGAAAATAAAATGAAATAAAGAATACCTCCAAATGCTAACTTGACAAGCTTGGCTAGTTTCAACCAAGACTCTTTCCACAATCTTGGCTCACACTTTTTAGTTTATATTGGAAGTCCTGCCTTAGACTACACTTCTCACCAATCCCTAACGTCCTCCGTGGTTACATCCTGCTTCATTTCAAGTCATTCAGCAGAGGACGTTTTTCTGCCTGAAAGTAGATCCTATGAAATGTATAAGAATAAGGTGCTAACTAAGCAAGTTGTATTCTTCTATATATAGATGCACAAATCAGTCAGATCCAATGATAATAAAAAGTTTGTTTCTTACGAGATCAGTTTCAAGTTCAAAATTACCGCCACAGTGAGTAATACATTTGTATGTTCTGATTTGTTAAATTGCGTTTATATTTTGGGCAAATTTGACTTCATATTCTTGTTCCAAGCTTTGGGAGAAACTTTATCATATTAAAAAAATGTAACAGTCCATTTAGTTTTTGGGTGGATTTTCTCTTTTAAATAACTGTCCTGGATTAGTTAATCAGTGTCTGTGGCTAATCAATGACGTGGTGCAATTAGGCAGCACTCCCAGTCTATTCTGTTCCAGTCACTTCCCATTAATCAGAAAGGGTCGAACAGCCAGACAATTTCTCTCCTGTGTCTTTGGATTATAACATGTTACTGAAAAGTCAGCCCCTCCTCACAACACAAGGCTGAATATGATATATATAGACAATATGATACTTTATGAACACAGATGGCTCCTAAACTCAGTTTAGATCGATCAGATGGGCCAACAAAACAGGTCAAAGGATTGTCCGAACAAGTCATGTATTTCTGTATTAGTCCCAGTGAGAAACATCTTTGGAAGTCTTACATATACATTGAGAAGGATTGTGTTAAATGCAAGTTATATAAACCCAATGAAACCATAGCATAACTAAATAGTCTCATAAACTAAATATATCGATTGAAAGATAAAATCTGTGTAGTATTGAAATCTCTAAAACACACGATAATAAACATTCATATGTAGGTATATTTTTCATACAAATTCTGCACTCATTTCTTCTTTGCCTCAATAAGTCCAATTACTTTTTTGCACACCCCAACAATGTTGCATCCCATACTTTTCCCATAATTCCCATTCATACACTACATAATATATGTTGAAATTGTTGGTTGCATATAGGTGTTGTCATGTTAAAAACGTTTAACTCCATTTCTGGTGATTTTTTTACTTCTCTCGACAGATTACATGGTCTTCTACAGGTTGACAAAATTATATGACCCTTGGGCTTATGAAACCCTGTTGGAAAAATGCATGGTGGTCAAGCTAAAACCCCTACATTCTTATTTATATTGAATTATTTTGTTTATATATCTATGTTTTTCCCTGCTGTATTCTATTACTATTTGCTGCTATCTTAATAAAAAGGTGAAACAATTCATCCATTCTCTAAGGCCACAGTTGGATCTTAAGGGTTGGCCAATTATGAGGAGATTGACTTCTATCTATTGACAAGGACACTTTCCACAAAGTCACTCAGCATACCCTAAGGGGAATAATAAAGTTGCATTGTACCTTACCAGGATTGGTCTGATAAACCTTAACGTTGAACACTTTTCTGAATGGATCCCACAGAAATAAAAGAACTTTGGCAAATCTATCCCAGTCCTCTGCCATGGCTTTTGATTATATTCAACAGAAAAACCCTCTTCATTTTAAAACAGAAGACAGAGTATTTGCCACCTCATGGCAATGAACAGGAACACCCACTCTCCAGGTCCCTTGGCCGTGATGGAAGTCAGCCCTACTGATCAGAACCACACTGATTAAATTAGTTAGTTAGTATGTGGTGGAGAAGGTTTTCATACCCTAATAAAGGCCCTACGCAGGAACCTACAGCTGGACTGACCATAGGGAAAATCGATGCCATGACTGTTGCCTTGTGAGCTATCAATGTAAAAACTAAACAAATAAAAAATTAACAAGGCGGGATAATGTCAGAGGACTATAACATCCTATGTTCCCTTACATCAGCCTCTCAGGGAGAATCACCTACATTTTTCTTTTACCCAGCTTTTTTGATGTCAGCCTTGTTGCCATTGGAGCTGAATTTTTAGAACAATTTTGGATGGAAAATATTAACTTAATATTAACTAAGTCTATGAAATGTTAAATATTTGCAAAATATACCACTTGGCCCAAAAGGAAAAAGGGTGGGTATATTTTTACACACAACATTTCCCATTTATTTGAAATGTATAACATGCTATTTTAAGAAAAATATTTAGTTTAAAAAACTGAATAATGTAATAATAACATCAATCATGTCAACAATGTGTTTAAAACAATGTTGCTGACTTTTATATAATGTAGTAAAGAATCCATCCATCCATCCAAATTATATACAGAACATAGCAATAGCAAACCCTCATTCACCGCCAACTGCAAGGTAAATGATTAGCACCTTGTGGTAAGGGGGCAAGGGGGACTAAAGTGATAGATAATCAATTAGATTACTCTATTTTCATGCTGATTATCTGCTTTGTGGCAATCAGATGAGAGAAGGTGGTCCCTGCCCAGTGTTAACCAAGCAGACATCTCCGATTTCCCTCAATAACCACACATCTAGGATTTAGAGAAGGGAATATCCCAACTGATGAATGTGTCATCTCTCAGAGAGGTGTTTATGTGTATGTATTTTAGGGAATACGCTGATAAAAAAGAAAAGAAAAATAAGTTCTATGATGAGAAGACCGGTTCAGTATTTAAACAGACAGCATCCTACACCCTAGCATGCAGCTTAGGGAGGTGAATAAATAGCAGCTTTTCTAGTCTGTGGGCTTTACAGGGAGTCTATATATTTCTGTGGTTACATGTGGAGAGTATCAGCCATACTGAAAAAGAAACTGCGGGAAAATATTCTGCGCTCCCATAATAAATTAGCAGAGAGGACCTCTGAGGAGCCAGCCAATGTCGCACAGGGCAGAGAAGGGGATCATGGGAAATTACACACAGTGGACCTGTCTCAATATTGATGATCAAGAGGCTTTTCAGTGTTCTAAATTTGAAAATGGTTTAGGAGGCAAATATGTCTCCACCTTAAGTAGAGTAGGGTGTATATATTATAAGTAACCCAGGAATGACTTACTGAGCATATATCATTATACAATTAATTCTGACGGCTATCCACACCATTTTGTACAAGTTGCAGTTGCTTTCAATAATCATATTTCATAATTTGTCCTCGTTGGTACTTTTCCTAATTTTCCAAAGCCCAACACCTCAAAAATCCAAAGCATATTACTGGGGCTAACATATGTTGATGTGAACATCCTAGAGAGAACATCTAAATAATGGCAATACATTTTACTTTTGAATGAGAATGCATCAGGAAAATTCTATCTAGAAATTGGTACCTACCTACCATACGACAGTGAGTAACAGTGACAGATGACCAAGTGCTTATGGAAGTAAACAACCTGACACTAAACCTGGCCTGTTGAAGACCAAACGCACACGAACAACTTAAGAAGTGAATATAAGGCTACTGGAACCGATCCAAGCACAGTACAAAAAAGATCAGAAAAGACTACTTCTGGACGGAGGCAAAGATTTCTTCAAATTCAAGGTGTGCTTCTACCACCTCCTTCCCTCTATCTATAGAACAATCTGGAAACAATCCTGCAGCCCCTGATATCTATCAGCCTGCTGTTTGTTGGGACAAAGTGGCTGGGGCTGAAGGGTCACAGGTCACAGACAAATCTAAATATACAATAACAACAATAGAAAATTGATAGTTTTGCATTTTTATGGGATACCCTAGCTCTGGGCCCATAACTTAATTGGTCACGGTTGCTGGGTGGGTGGGGAGGTGGGGGTGTTATGAGGTCTATTTGCCAGTGGAAGGGTCTGATTTGGGAACATGAGAAGAGCCGAGAGGAAACATTACTCAGGTTTTATTCAATCCATATTTTCTGTAAATCAACAAAGGATCATTCCATTCTGTTGAAGTTGAATGTTTAAAAAAGCACTTGTACACCAGAAATAAGCTGCACATCAGGCCAGTCCAACTTCCTGCTCAACAGTAGGTTGGAGCTCTGATGCCTCCTAGTGGTAGCTCTATGGTACACACATCATCAAACTACAACCCTCCAACATCGTGGAGGCCAGACCAGTCCAGATAAACCCCCTTGATATCTTAAGACAGAGCAAAAGTTTTCCACAATCCTTCTATAATTTTCTGCCACTGCGCTTTTTTGTTTTAATGCTACCGCAAATTTAATTACGACCAATTTAAAAACTAAAACAAATAAAGCTGGTAAAAGTACCTATTTCTGATTGAACATGACAGTTGTAAAACTTTAAATGGGAAATGTAAAAAATTCTAATTGTGTTTAATCAAGCAGATAGGATGCATATTGTACTACTAACTGTTCTGTATGACTCTAAGAGTAGACATTCAGCATAAAGAATCCTGTTATTACATGGTGAAAAAAGTCAGACTGGATTTAAGACATGTTTTTAACCATGTAAAGCCCAAATATAGAAAAACATTAGCAATTTTTTGGGGACCTGTCAGATGTTGTAGGAGGCCTCTGATGCAGATATTATTAAGGATCTGTGAATCTGTAGAGAAGTGACAACATCAGTCATGTATGTTACAGCGAAGACATCCCATCCAACTCCCTCACTGTTGTCCAGTCATGCCACTTCCTCTCCTCAGAGGCCGACCCCCACCCCACCCCGTCATGACCCCTTTTGTACCTGATTGGAATTCCACTGAGTAAAAACAACAGATGTGAATGCACCCAAGATGTATTGAAGATCTGTTCAGTGAAACAAACTCTAGAGGTCAGAAAACTAAGTGTGAATGCAGGCATCTCCAACCCACATTAACAACAAATATTGAATCCTTGTCCAAAGTGGATTGTCAGTATACTGGTGGAAACAAGGTGTGTGGATCTGACACACTTTGCTTTGTAACTTCCATATAGAAATGGGTTGCAGGTTACTGATACAAAATATATATGAATATAAATTACATGCATATACTCTCTCTCTCACTCACTCACTCACTAGCTCACATACTCACACGTGCATCTACCCAGCCTCAATATTTTTGTTTAACTGTTTATTGTGTGAGCTGCAGCGAAGATACTCTGCATAGTTTTGGACATGTGGAAACAATTTGGAGTCTTAATATATGTAAATGTATGTGTAATATATGCAGCAGACTAGGAGAGGGTTTATATGTGCATAGTGCCAATCCAAACATGTGAAGGTAGCAACTCTGCCTTTGACCAGCCTGTGACGGCTGGTCAAAGGCTGGCAGTAGGCCAATACTGCCCAACCAACACCATCTACTACATAACTGGGTACACCCGGTATCCTTTTAGAAATCATTAAGTTCATTGTATCTTGAGGATCTTCTTCTTTTCGTGTCTTTGAAGCATGTGGTTATATGACAGTTTCCCATTTCTTTACACAGTCCTTTGCATTATTATTGAACTCTGCGAGATCTTTTAAGCTGCACTGGTTGGGTAGTAGAGGGCAGACAAGGCAGTGCTGCATTGTATGGTCCTCTTCTCCACATTCAGAGATGGTTGGGCCGGTTTTGTAGCCCCATCTGGCCATAGCAGCTTTTGATCGCCCCATTCCTGTTCTCAGGCGGTTGAGTGTCTTCCACTGGACCATGGTGCTTCTGAGCCAGAAGGGAGGTCTTCGGAAGGGGGGATTCCCATGTGAATAGGAGGGGGGTCATTCTCAAGCTTTGTTGTCCATAGCTGGAGTCTGGTTTCTTCCCGAGATGTTGTTAGGGGCTGGACATGGCTGAGGAAGCTTCTCCTTGACCTCAGTTTTTGGGCCGGGGGATCGCGTCCATGAAGGAGGTGGCGTTCATCACTGGTAGCTTTC
>OMOT01065217.1:0-17489 GCA_900312575.1 Acanthochaenus luetkenii | reverse complement strand
TTGTACACTTGACTCGCCTGATGCCTCTGATTAGAAGAACAGCAGCAACAAGCACCTGTTGGCTCACGTACGCCCCCTTCAGAGTGAAGCAAAAATATTACTTGATTCACCTTGTGCCTTTTCACTGCGGTCTTATGTCCCATCAGCAAACCTAAATATGTCTCTTACGAACATTAATCTTTAATGGTTAAAGACATGGGTCAGACTGTGGAAAATCCGGGTATTTATGCGTATCTGCAAACATTATATTGGCGAAATGCAGAGATACGGCAACAGGCACGGGCCAAATTGCATTGTCAACCCAGTTTGATATGGATTGCGCATTCAGAGGTGAAGCTCGGCTCGTTGCTGCCTCACCTCGCGTTTCACCCCTGTAACAGGAAATACGCAAATTCAGCGATTTTGACTATAAAAAGATTCGAAATTAGTCATACATTAAAAAAAAAATATTGTCATTTTATGTTATCATTATTATTATTTTTACTTGTCATGATGACAGGTGAGGCTCTGATAACCAGTTTGTTTCAGAGACTGACAAAGTTTTTTGGGGTTACTTTTGTGTTCAGTTATTTTATCACAAAAAATGCCCCTTTACTCTCTGGTTATCTTTTGCATATTTCTCAGTTTCTTATAACCTGATATTTGGACTTCTTAAAAAACGAAAAAGGCTTTGTATCTCTTTGTAATAGCTTCTAAAATATTACTATTCATCCATGGTTCAGATCTCTGTTTCACTCTTTATTTTTGTATTTATTTTTTCTTTATTCACTTTCTTTTAATTGGAACAACCTTGTCCACCGCCTTTTAAGAACAATTGAAGTGTTCCCATGCTTTATCCACATCCGTACATAATATTGGAGACCAATTTACTGAATTGATGCGCTCAATAAAACAATTTTGACTGTAGTTCTTGCCTGATCAAATTTTGATTGTATTATGTTCCTTGAATGAGACCCTTTGCTTTTTCCTTGTGCAATAAATCAACGAGTGGTCACTCGTGGTGCAATTTACCACCCCACTTTGGGAAATCATAGTGATCAGACACCAAAATGAGATCTATAACAGTTTGACTTAGCTCACCTACTCGAGTGGGCTCTTGAATAACTTGTTGCAAATCCAACACATAACAAAAACGTTTTAAAGCCTTGAACATCTCATGTTCTGCATTTGAAACATCCGTATTGAAGTCGCCAATCATTATAACCTCAACCATGTCACCATCCTTGTAGGAGATAAATGTTTCCTCCAACAGATTCAATAAGCTCATGGTTAAGATCCCATCTGTGATTAAAACAAATAGCAGCCCTAATATAAACGCATACTCCACCCCCATAGCGATTACGATCATTCCTTAAAACAACATTTCAATTTTCGTATCACTGACAGCCATGTCTCTGATAAACACATAATTCCAACTTGACTATTGCATATCACCATTCTTACCTCATCTAATTTGGGAAGAAGACTGCAAACGGTGCATAATGTGCAGACCTTTTGACAAATAGAAGTCCATGGGCAGAGTTTCTGCATGAAGGACCGCCGTTCCTCTGTGTCGAGGAAACGGCATGCTTCGATGCACCGGCTCTCTCTTCACGACCGCTGCCGTTGCTCCGAGGCCGAGGTGCCTGTATTTCATGTACGACACTACTGTCTCTTGCTCATTCAAATGTGAGTCTATTCAGATAATTTCATAAAGACGTAGGCTTCCACTATTTGGGTGTTATTCCTAAGGCATTGGCTCATCTGTAAATCAATAATAGATGGCTTGTTGACATACAGTATGTTATTCAACAAATACAAAGTGCAAATACCATGGTTGGGCATACTGTAACAAGATCTACAGCGTGAACGTCTACACAGATTTTTTGCAGCATCACAAGGACTGAAAAATAAATCCATACTGTTCTCTCAACTTCCCATGGCAACACACGCAACACAATAGCAAATTGAGAGCAGCAACATTTTCATAAAAAGTCAGTTGGACCAAATGCTAATGTTGCAGTTTTTCAAAGATAACTTGCTTTGATTACTTGTCACTTTATAATTGATCAGCCGTTCAATACTGTATGTCTGCATTTCAGCGTTCTCTGTTCAGCACTGTGCTTCTGCATTTGAGCAGCGTACATTTTCTATGAAGGCGCCTTCATATCAACTTGTCATGTTTCTGCAAAGCCTGGCATTCTGAACGTTCCCAGACACAACCAAATTAGATCAGTCAAGCGGAGGGCACAGAGTGCCTGCTGCTTTGTGGAGGTGTCATGTGCTGTGAGTGGTAGGGGAGAACTTCAAATTTGTCAATGCCAAATATCAGTGATTCTCCAATCTAATTGGGGACCCTGACTTATGAAAAGACCATCCTAGTCTGATTCTGTATGGTAATGTTTAGGAAAATTAATACACAGTATGTGAGTTGTCAGTGTTCATTAACAGTTGAAAATAGTTAATTGGAACAATAATTGTGCACTCTCTAAGCGCTCTGTTCGGAAAGGAGTGAAATGAAATGACCAAGCTCTCTCTGCTCCTGGCAATTCTGAAATAGAAAACAGCAAGGCCACTTAAAGAAGAAATGAGCATATTCTCTATTAAAACAAAAATAAACATATTCAATTACTGCCAAATAGCACATGAGCATAAACAACAAATGTAGGCCTAATAATGTTATGAGGCAGTTGAAACAATGATCAGTGCGTTCCTAGTAAGGTTTCAGTTACTAGCCCACCTGGCTATTGCAGCTGCCACAGAAATTCACAGAGGTTGGGACCTTTGCTGTAGAATTACATAAAATGACTGACACATATTCTACCAAACGACCCACCAAACAAGTAATGTCGAAAGTCTCCACAAACCGCTCACATCAGTTTTACAAAACTTAAGCTACAGAATAAACTTTAACTATAGCTTGTTGTTGTAAACTATGTGCGTGTGAACTTTTTGTGTATGTCTGTCTCTTGGTCTACCAGACGGTGCGTACCATCCGCCGACGGCGTTGCTACCCCCCTACCTGGAAGCGCTGGGTGTTCTTCCTCTTCCCAGGCACCATGATCGCCACGTCCGCTGTGGCCCTCTACGCCTTTGTGGAGACGGAGGAGAACTACTTCTACATCCACAGCATTTGGCATATGCTGATCGCAGGAAGCGTGGGTTTCCTCCTTCCCCCTCGTGCCAAGCCCGATGCAAAGGTGACCCCACTGAAGCGCAGGCGGGGTTGTGGCTATCAGCTGTGCGTGAACGAGCACGAGGAGATGGGCCTGGTGGACCCGGCCATCATCTCCATCAACAGCATCTGTACCAGCTGATGAATTCCCCACTCCCAGCCCCTTTACCTTAGAGACACTCCATTGCCTTCTTTTACTTTGGAAAATTCACACACGGGAAAATAAGCCACATAACTTGAATAAGCAATGTAAATACTTTAATGCGGATGTGATACATTGCATTTATTTTACTGTTGTTATTGTCACGGTAATTATTATCAATACAACTGTAATTATTATTATCTGTTCTTGAAGTTGTTCTGATGAATTGTGGATGTACAGTAACACACGGTTGTTTGTGAATATGTATTTAAAGTCAAAGCTGAAACACTGCTGCTATTTGACGGTGACTGTAAAACTGCTTATGTTGGTTATTTATTGATGGTCTCTACTGTTTGGGTACAGAGAGGGGGAGACGTGAGAGAAGATTTATCAAGGGCACGGCTTTTATGATATTCTTTTGGAATATATATTTTGCACTGAGACACAAAAATGTTATTCTGTACATTTTTATAACAATATAGACGTGTAAACTAAACTTGGCATCACAAAGTTCCAATGTAAAATCTAGTTGTCATGTGGAATGTTAGACTGTCTTTTGCAATTGCAATGTATCGCTTTTACACGAATGTGCTGATTGTTCTTAATGGGAACAATTCCAAAGCCCAGCTGCCGGTTGAAAGTTAGGGGGAGGCGATATTATTTCAGAGACCTCAAACCAAGACCTCAGCTTCCCTGTTCTTTCTGCCAGGACTTGTCTGACACTGGATTCATGAACAATAAATGTTTTCTTTCTTTGCCTCAGTATCACTTGTGCTTCCCTAGCTCTAAATGTGGTACAACTGGTGAACCTCACACAAAGACATCATATTGCAATTCCTGGCCTAATGGAAGCCAGTGGTAGTCAGCCAGCGAGATGAGAAGCTGTCAACAGTATTCTCCCAGGAATAGACCAAGGAATAAATAATGGCATGAAGGCAGCTTCAGAGCATCCTGTCGATATACTGTAGCCCCTCTTGTTATGTGAAGAAAAGCAGAGCTGTGAGAGTGTGACTTATGCATTTGCTGTACTCCTTCATATTTATGATCGCTCAGCAGTTCTTCAGTATTCATCATCCTATGTGCAGGGCCTTTTTATCACACTCTTTGAGAAAATATAAAGAATTCATTATTTTGTGCAAGGAAATAAAAAAAGAAGAAGCAAAAACACCATGGATACACACACTGTTACTTAGAGTGGAGGACTAAGTTTCTACCCCTGACATGTCACAAATAATGTAAAAAATCAACACAAGCTGGTTATTAAGATACATTTGATGAAACATTAACTAAAGACTTTCTTAACTATGCTTTATTGTTTCAAACTTAGTAAGCAATTAAGCTGAGAATGTCATGATAGTTTCTAGTAAAGTGCTTTGTGGATACACAACAAAACATTCTGCTCTATTATCATGGAGTATTTTTGCTGCATTAGCGCTCCCTCCAAAATGATGTGAAAATGACATGCTCAATCAAACAATCATTTGATCAACACGAAACTTTATGAAACGGTATGTATTTCAGCGCATTTCTCAGCCACTCCCAGTTACTTCAATGAATAGCCAAGTAATGGAAATTCTTGTAAGAAGAGACTCAATATTCCAAGTGCAGATTGTACCCATTGGCAGCAATAAAAGGCCTGTGACTGAACTTAATGAGACTAATTATACCAAAATGACACAAGGTCTTAGAAATTGAAAGTTCAAACAGTGGCTATTCCTGTACTTCCTTCCTCACATGCAATCAAAGCAAGTACCTTTTTTTTTATTCATGGTTTCTACGCTAACAAATCTAACAGGATTGTTACTCTGACACACCATAACCTAGTGCACTAGAGCTATTTCACCTTGTCTTATTTGTATGGTGATTTTTCCTTGATAAATCCTCCATACAATTGTAGAATTTCTCACCAATAAATTAAATGCATGAGATTTACTACAATAGTTATTGACATTTTAAATACATAAGATTCTGGATTACAAGGGGTAACATTTACAAAAGCAGCTACAAAGGCTGCCAATTAGCAGTGCCAATTAGCAGCACGGTGGATCAGTGGTTAGCACTGTCGCCTCACAGCATGGGTTTGAATCTCCACCCAGGTCCTTTCTGTGTGGAGTTTGCATGTTCTCACCGTGTTCGCTTGGGTTTCCTCCCACAGTCCAAAGACATGCGTTTGTGTGTAGTGTGTGTATGATGTAGTTGTAGTATGTAATGATATGATGTGTAAGTCGCGTTGGATCAAATTGTCTGCTAAATGCCATAATGTAATGTATTGTAATGTGTTGGCTTTAAAAGAGGTCTGACAATCACCACTTTTATATATGAGTTTTCAAAGCAACATGAGGCAGCTAACAGAGCTCCAAATAATCCAAATAGCCAGTGTCCAAATTGAAGGTGCATCTGTTTGAAATACTGCAAATTATTTAATGTTGCAAAGGAAACAGCCTCCAAAATGATGACAACATACCAAACATGGACAAACTGCATCAGCCAAGAGGTAGTAGTCGCAAGACAGGGATAGACAGAAACTTAACAGGATAGTTGCTAAACACCACAACTATTCAGCAGAGAAATGAATCAACACCTCTGTGACCAAAATCTGTATGTCATGAGCTTCAAAAAGCTGGTATTCATGAAAGGGCTGCCATTCGGAAACAACTTGTATCCAAGGCCAAAGCAACAAAGATGCATAATCTGGTGTAAGGAGCACAAAACATGGTCTGGTGAGTCATCTCATTTTTCTCAGCATTTTTCTATCCAGGTAGGTTTACATTTGAAGAAAGCCAAAGGATGCCTTCAAGCCTGTTGTCAACTGTTAATAAACACGGTGGTGGATCGGTAATGGTTCGGGCAACCATCTGGTGGGAATCATTAGGTTCCATGTTTGCTCTGCATTATCGTATAACGGCTAGGAAATATTAAGCCATATTTTAGGACCAGATGCTCCCTGGGGTACAAAGACTGCTCCCTCGTGATGTTAGGTTGATATACATATACTGTTCGGTGTTTTGGTTATTTTGTCCAGACCCTGTATAACCAACCCTAAAGTTCATTGCAGTAAAATCTTATATTCAATCAATTACACCTTTGGCAGCCTGCATGTAATTACAAACAATAAAGGAAGGCTGTTTTTCATTGTACTCTGTTGTATACATTTTTATTAAATTCCCTATGAAGAGGTCAAACCTTGTCAGATCCTTGAACATATCCATCAGAGGGCGAAACCATGACTCTCCGTCCCCATGTCCCATAGGTGTCACTCGCTTAAGTTCCAGGTTTCCCTCAGCCAAGAAACAATAACTAGCCTCATTAATTATCGTTAGTGAATGTCCATGTGTTTGCGCCCCAATGAGAAGGTTAGGAAATCAGCCATAACGTTGTCACAACTAGCCCTGTTAGCCGAAGGAAGCTGGACCCAGCAGAGTAGCTGTCTCCATCTCCACCACCAAATAACCTACAGACTGACTCGTGTGTCTTAGCTCAATGAGAGTCCAGGGCTGGTAGGCTAAATCTAAAACTGAACATATCAGTTAATAGGAGAAGGAGCAGAGAGACGTTGTTACTAAGTTTCGATTAGTATTGATCTTGATTTGGGAGGTGTGTAATGACAATGTACTTGCACATACTGTATTTCAATAGAATATTGTTTAACTGGATGCTGCACTGTTACCCCTCCAGTGGCAGCCGGTCCATACGGCCACAATCCTTGGGTCTTATCACGTAATCGCTCCCACATGGCCCGATGTCCACACAATCAATATCACATATAGAAATCTACTAATTGTATTGTTCTCATTGTCTCCCAGGACCCATTCTTGCCCCTGTCTTCAATTCTATCTTGCCGCAGTGACCTTTATGTTGCCTTTGTTATGACTTGGAGACAGGTGGACCGAAACGCAGAACACGGACACCGGGAGTGAGGTTTGATGAACTGAGAGTATATTATGAGGAACATGCAGAGGAAAGCAGAAGGACTGTTCACAGTCTGGAGAGAGGCAGGATGGTGGGTTGAAGGTGTCTCTGTCCAGACTGAGCAGGGGAGATGGTTCGGGGATGAGTGAGGCAGGCTGGCGAGTAACGTTAGATCGGCTGTCGAGGGAGGAGACCAGGAGAGCTGGAACCGGCAGGCGGAACTGCAGACAGAGATATCCTGGAGCAGAGGAAATAGCACGACGAGAACAAGATAGTCTGACTAGAAACATATTGCAACTGGAAACACTGGGACGTGTTGTACCATATAGGTGAAGCACCGAACTGGCGATGAGTGGATGAAGGACCTGTTTAAGTACTGTGGTTGGTGAGCTTGATGGCATGTGTGTAAACTGATTAGGTGATTGACTGTAGGTGATCAGGAACCAGGTGAGCAGGAGGAAGCCCCGCCTACGTCTGTACAAACAAACACACAGACAGACAGCCAGAGAGAGACAAACTGGAACATACTGGAAACACAGGGAAGAGGGAACACAAGAGACACAACGGAATAAGCATGAGCATGGCTATGGCTGTGACGGTCTTTTTTGATTGACTTCGTTTAGTTTCATATTTGCAGAAGTTAAATGAAAATGAAAATGAAATGAAAAATAAAAGCCTAGCTTCACTAAATCAAATGTAATTCATGAGCATCAGTCTGGTAGAAATTAATAGCAACAACACGGCACGGTGGCTCAGTGGTTAGCGCTGTCGCCTCACAGCAAGAAGGTCGTGGGTTAGAATCTCCGGCCCGGTGCTTTCTGTGTGGAGTTTGCATGTTCTCTCCGTGTTCGTGTGGGTTTCCTCCGGGTGCTCCGGTTTCCTCCCACAGTCCAAAGACACTGCAGGTCAGGCTGAAAAACTTTATTGAATGAACTAAAAACAGCAACTTGAACTCCTACAAAGTAAGCTTACCATCGCCTACTGTGAATGTCGAATCAACCAAAATGATATTCACTCCTAGCACTCATACAAAACAAAGAAGAAGAAAGTATTGAGCATACATGACTTGTGCTCAGCAGAAACCAAAAACAAGGGCAACAATATAGTAGTTATCCAACTGCCTATCTAATCCAGCTATAATTGCTACCCAAATTGCATTTTCAGTGCAAGTATTAATAATTCAGATGGCCCGTGGATTTTGTTTGTTAGAGCTGCAACCAGGCTGACTCATCATCTAAGACTAGGCTACAAGGGTTTCAAACATCATTACATTAGATTACATAGGAAAACACCCACTATATGATGAGAAAAGTCACTGAATGGGTAATCTGTTCACTACAAAACACAAATGCACGTATTTCCTGAGGATTATTTTTTACATTATTCATGATTAAGTTGGTTCAAGGGATATGGAAATAGCCTGTGAGCTATCAGCCTTAAATACTCATAGAAAATGAATTTAGACAAATCAAACAAGCATATGAGTTTGTGTAATCATCCATTCCACTCACACGAAACTGAAAAGAACATGGGTCAGATCTTTTGCTCTTTTTTTGACACGTGTACATGCTGAATGCTGATTGCCCAACTGCCTTATCCCATTGAGGTGCTAAAATAAGTGATGTTACAGCTCTGAGGCAGATCGAGTCTCATCTTCGTTATGAGTGGTTTGGTCCTGTTACACACTCCACAAACTCTGAGGTCGAAATGAAGAGCTTTGTTCCTAATTATTGCTGGCATCTCATAGAATACTGCTGAAATGATGAAGCATCTTGAGCCCTTTGCAAAACAGTAACATTATGTATGAGTCTTTTAATCTGATCATTCAATAACAGATAACCTTTTCCCAAAACAGCAAACTAGCATTTTATAATGAAACCTCTCAAATGCAGTGGTATAGAAGACAGTGTGTCAAAACAAGATAGATCTGAATAAGTGGCTTCAAATTGGCTCTGCTCTGCTCTTCCCCCAGATTCCTGTCAGCATACACTGGACCCAAACACATCAAGCAGACAGACTGGCAGTCTGATGGGACCAGAAAGGTCATGTTACATTTCAGATGCTGTGCAGAGGGATGGCTGAATGTTGGTGCTGGGAGATCTAACAGAGTCTGCAGAGAGTATATATATAGTGTGTAGCCTCACATAGACATCTGTCATACAGGACTAGATGATGACTGGCTTTTGAAACATTGACAAGCCCTGGGGTTTAGAGTATGCTAATGTTGGTCACAGTTTAAGATACAAAATGCCCTTGGTCCTTGCTGTTCTTTCTGCCCAGATTTGACTTCTAAACATGCTGCAGGTCAGAAGGACAGAAGGACAGCTGCTTTTCTTTCTCGCTCCTCAATGTCATCACTCTGCTGTCGGTGTTGTGTTGCCTAACGTTTCAGTGGGTTTCAAGGTTTTCCACAGTTTCAATGTAGGTTGACATCTACAAGTGCAATAATGGGCTTCTTCTTAAAATCAGTTTGCATCATTTGCTGATTTTGAATGATTATGTTTGGATGACAACCCATATCTTGTATTGGATTTCTTGCCTAATTTATTACATCCTAATGACACCTAATCATATGGAAATAGTAAGATTTGGTAATGCCAAATCTTTAATGGGTCCAAATCTCCAAAGATGTGTGAGTCTGTAATAAAAAGTGAAAATTGCCAAAATATTCCTAAATCCTTTCATATTGGAAAATATTTACAATCTAAAACAAAATCTAAAATATGTTTAGTAATTTAAATTCCAACTGGTGCATTTTACATTTTTTGCCGGCCATGTTAGACTCTTGTTTTTCTGAAAATCCGACCAGAAAAACGAAGCTTATTTCCTCAGTTCTGTGGTGGTTATCTCATAGCACGAGACACATCTGGCCTCCCTGTCACTCAATTTGCAGGACTCATAATGACAAGCACCCCTGAAGACTGAAGTTGATAGGACAGAAGTGGTTTTCTTCCGGCTCGCCTTTTTCCTAACCTCCTTTTGGATAGTGTTTTCAGAAGTGACCTGAGCTGTGATCTTTTCGCAGGAAGTCTGGCTCATATCTCAAGGTAGGCCACACCGCACCACAGACCTTCGTGTTCAATTCCAAATTCCTGATCATCAGATGTTTTTGGATGACTGTTCATATCTATTTTTGGATGTAACCCATATCCAATACCAATATTAGCTGACAGTGATGTGGAAAAGACACGTGTGCGCTGAGTAACAATAACAAAAGGTGTCACATCTGTTTTTGTACCTAGGCTTCTCCCGCTTGTTTCAAACACATTTGGGGTCTGTGCCTTAGTGTTTTGACTGAATTGGGGCATCAAATGGTAATCAAGTCGGCTATTTCGCTTCCTTTCCATCGTTGTGTCTTGTTGTCTTCGTGCCGCTGGCTCAGCCAAGTTCCTGTAGGCACCAAAATTATGACAATTATCTCAGGTGAATGATGTAATATTTACTTATTGTCATGGCAATGCTGACAAATTCTGATTTGAGCGTTAAAGGAAAGGAAGGTTGCATCCCTTGAGATCAGATCATGTACAGTAACTTATATATCTATGTGGTGCAGATCGTGATTAAAAAAACGCAACTCCGTGAAGCTTTTTTGTTGTTCATATTACAGTAATTAGAAAACATCAGATCTGTGTCAAGTGAGGGGAAAAAATCCCAGAATTGTGACACGTTCAGCTGCAGTGTGAATGTAGTCTCAGTATTGATAATTAATTAATAATTAATCTGTTTTCTGAAAGCATGGACATAGGTAGTGTATTTGGTCATTATAAAGGGAGAATTAAAATGGAATTTGAGTCCTATCTCACATCTGCGTTTACACATTGGCCATTTTTTTGTGTGGGGATGCTTATGTACAGTATGTGAAATGTAAACTTGACGTGTTTTGTTTATTCTACCTGTTCTACACTTTACGGTTGGGTGGCTTTGGCTTTAAGATGGACACAGGAGGATGTGACATCGCCACTAAAATCACAAATGTTCACACTGCAAATTGAGAACTTTTATTTTTCCATGGTACACATGCCAGTACCTACATTTGCTTGAAGCTGTAATATACTATATTTTCTTAATTTTTTACATGAATATAACAATAAATAAATTGGGTATATTATACATAATCAGTCTGCGTCTGTGATATATCCTAAATATCAGGCTAGATGCCATTTCAAGACAGCTCATCAAGATGAGTGACAAGTGTTGGGACGGGTACTTGGCCAACTGAGGGGGAGGAGGCAGGACCAACAATACACTTTGCTGGCTCAAAGAAAACAAGATACATATTGTAGCTGAATAATTCACCTCCGTTTTGTGCATGACATCACTGTATAGATGTTCTACAGTCAGTGAGGACTGAGGAAAGAACATTTAATAGACGCAAGATGTGCGTTTAGACTTTGTCGATGACATGGCAGCAGTATTCTGCACCATGCCATGGTGAATCAATTCAGATGGGAAGAGAAGGCATTGCAGTAGTTAGGACGAGTTGCTATAAAAGCATGAATAATTCTCTATTGTTAAAGATCAAATACAATCTTATCTTTGCCTTGTTGTCTGAACTCACATTTCAGACAGCTTCGTTATACAGTATATTCAACTATCATCGTCATAGCAATGAAAAGAGATGCTATGCTGATGAATATGCAACATTTGTAGTCTCATATTAGATAACCACATCTAACAACAACTTCTTTCTGACTCACAGAGGCTTTTCACTTAGAAGCAAGCAAGCATTGCTACAGTATGTTATGAAAAGAAGAAAACATTGCATGCTTCACTGGGGAATACATTGCGTAAGGCCACTTGTTACTTGTTACTTCCAGTTTCTGCTTGTAAACAATAAAAAAAAACGGCTCATGTCTCTGGATCAC
The DNA here is from genome assembly GCA_900312575.1 of Acanthochaenus luetkenii. Classification (NCBI taxonomy): domain Eukaryota; kingdom Metazoa; phylum Chordata; class Actinopteri; order Beryciformes; family Stephanoberycidae; genus Acanthochaenus; species Acanthochaenus luetkenii. Next base: position 5,419 of record OMOT01065217.1, on the reverse strand, counting down.
TTTGTCTGAGATGTTGCTTTTTCCTCTCCAAAATACATCTTTCAACCAATAGCTAACATTATTTTGAGAGACAAAAAAAACAAAAACAAAAACGATAAAATCCGTCATTATGTTTGTGATGCAATGCAAAAGTCCTTTAAAAAGTGTCTCCAGCCTAATGCAGTCTGAATTGGGCCTATAGGGAGAACTCAATCGCTGTTTGAATAAATCAGTAACTCAATCATACCCTATTTTCTCATCCATCATATTACTTTTCATCACCATATAGTCATTTTGGTTGACAAATAACAGTTGACTGTAAATAACTACCGTGTGTGTGTGTGTGTGTGTGTTTGTGAGTTAATGATTGAGACACAGAGAGAGAGAGAGAGAGAGAGAGAGAGAGCATTTGAGTGTAAGTGACTTTCTTAAACCATCTTAAACTATCTTCAAGAAAGTATGTGGGTGAGTGGGAGTGATGGGACTTTCTAGGTCATGGAAAGTGAAATCTAGGAAAGCTTTTACTTAGAGCAGCAAGATTTGCTTATCTTTAGTTGCTAAAGCCGTAATCACATTGTCACTCTGCAAGCCTCTACTAATTATAGGCTTCTCTACTCATATAAACAGCAAATTGCCATGAAAAGTAATCATCCTCCAAAGTCACCAAGCCAGGCCATTAACCTTGTTGCTGTCCTTCTTTGGCGGCACGGTGACGCAGTGGTTACCACTGTCGCCTCACAGCAAGAAGGTCCTGGGTTCAAATCTTGCCTGGCCCTTTCTGTGTGGAGTTTGCATGTTCTCCCCGTGTTCGCGTGGGTTTCCTCCGGGTGCTCCGGTTTCCTCCCACAGTCAAAAAGACATGCAAATATATGTGTTTGTGTGTAGTGTGGTGCATGGTGTGATGGGCGGCAGTAGCTCAGGAGGTAGAGTTCCTGCCCCGCAACTGCAAGGTCGGCGGTTCGACTCCAGCTCCTCCCGGGAAAAAATCTGTCGTAGTGTCCTTGAGCAAGACACCTAACCCCAAATTGCTCCCGTTGAGCAGGTTGGTACCTTGCATGGCTGCCTCCGCCAACGGTATGACATGTGAGTCGCTTTGGATGGAAGCGTCTCCTAAATGCTGTAATGTAATGTAATGCAATATATGCCTCGTTTTACATTTCCACCAGGTACTGACTCCTGGATTAGTTCTTTTCACAACTCAAATTATTTTAAAGAGGTCACATGTGGAAATGGGCAGCATGGTGGCTCAGTGGTTAGCAGTTGGTTTGCGTGGATTCCTCCCATGTCCAAAGACATGCAGGTCATTTGGATTGGAGACTATTACATTATTATTTTATCCAAAGCGACTTACACATTACATTACAGCATTCAGCAGACACCTTTATCCAAAGCGACCTACATGTCATACCGTTGGCGGAGGCAACCATGCAAGGTACCAACCTGCTCAACGGGAACAATTAGGTGTTAGGTGTCTTGCTCAAGGACACTACGACAGATTTTTCCAGGGAGGAGCTGGACTCGAACCGCCGACCTTGCAGTTGCGGGGTGGGAACTCTACCTCCTGAGCTACTGCCTCTCCCATACAAGTATACATTGCATGCATCCTATACATAGTACATCACACCATGCACCACACTACACTACACACAAACACATATATTTGCATGTCTTTGACTGTGGGAGGAAACCGGAGCACCCGGAGGAAACCCACGCGAACACGGGGAGAACATGCAAACTCCACACAGAAAGGGCCAGGTGAGATTTGAACCCAGGACCTTCTTGCTGTGAGGCAACAGTGCTAACCACTGCGCCACCGTGCCGACTATAAGTTACCCATAGGTATGCATGAGACTGTGGGTGATTGTCTGTTTATCTGTGTTAGCCCTGTAATGGCCTTGCAAGTAATGGTCCAATGTGTAGACAGGTTGCCAGTTTCCCTGCCTTGTGTCCAATGTATGCTGGCATAGGCTCCAGCTCCAGACCCTGAATATGAATAAGCAGGTAAAGACAATAAATTAATGAGCATATTGAAAGGTTTCCCACAGTCATGGATTTGGTATTTGCTGAATACTGTTACAGTCATTCTTTTTTTTGACTGTATGATTGACTTGTCATTTTGTATTGTTATAAGATGCCAAAATGTCTGAAGGATTCTTGCATTTCTTTATTCATACATTCCCTCACCCTTAAAATTCGGATGAATCCCACAATGCCTTTTATTTTAGTATTATTTATTTTATTGCTAGACAGCATACACATATTCCACATCAATGTGTGTTATTTTTTTAGACTGGACAAATTCAAGTGAACTAGTTTGTGGCAAACAATTGCAGCTATATCACAATATAAATCTGCTGTCAAAGTATACCCAGTTGTACATCACAAAAGCATACAATAGATACCAATATGACTAATATAATTATCTTCACACAATGTTGTTAAAAGGCCTTGTGTTAGCTTGCCATTTCATATGGGGCGTCATATCTGGTGGTGAATCTGTCTCAGAGTTCCTCAAATAATGAAAAGTGACATTTTTCATATAATTAGCATAATGTTTGTGAATACTGTGCCAGACGTATTGGGTGTTCATATTGGGTTTTCATCAGATATCTTTAAAGTGCCCTTATCTTGCCAACCTGATCGTGGCCATATGAAAAATATTTTCACGTTACTTTGGAACAAAAGGGATCGGCTTCTTCTTTCTGAAGCACCCTGATCTTATTGGGGTATCAAAGACTCTCTAAGGAAATCAAACAGTTGTTTCAGGCTGTCAAATCAGTTCATGTTGTCTGGAGTCCCAACAAGATAAGATAGCGCACTTAGTAAGTGTTCTTCAAGTGTTCTGTTACCTTCAGCTTTATCAGATTCTGTGAGTGTCTATGCCAAGAATTAGCTTAAATGACTTCTATTTCCCCCAAAACCCTGTAAAAGTGTTAAAAGACCTTTTTCTACCAGAGGCCAGCATCTGTCAAAGACATTGGCAGTTAAATTAGAAATACACCATTCTTTCTCGCTTGACCACTCATGGGAGTCATACCATCAGGTATACTAGCAAAAGCCCATGGACAGAGCTTGTCCCTCAACAGCAATGGAGTTCGTAATAGCATTTTCTCTTCATACATCAGGGGCCTATCCATGGCCTATCCAAGAGTTTTAGTGCTGTCTCCTTCAGGTAGCACAGTTATGAAATGTCATTTTTGTCTGATCTTGAAGAGAGAATACCATGTGCCTTAGTAGGAGAATCAACCGGTCATTGCAACACTAATCTACAACAAAACCCCAACATCCTCTAAATCAATAGTTCAAGGAATCAAAGTTACTAGGAATATCAAAGCCAATCCAAATTAACAAAGCATATCAAATGCATTGTTCAGATTATTACTAATTTGTTACTTTTTAACTGACTCAAATTGAACTTGTAAAGCTAGGTTCCATAAAGGTGTTCTTTGATCTAGGGGGACTGTCTAATTCCTTATCAGACAATGGTGTGACAAGAGCAGAAAGCTGAGAGGTAATCTTTGTTATTCTGCTGGAAGTATAGTGTTGCCCACAGGGAGACGATTCTGTTTAATCAGCCATACTAATCATACATTATTTATTATAATTACAGGGATTGCTCTGTGCAGCAGCAGCCTAGGCCCTCGAAGGCAACAGCATGAAAAAGTTTGTGAGAATAGATTAGAACGAAGCCTTAGGCACTTCTCAAAGATCATAATGTATCATTCAGGACCTAGTGAAAATACATATTTCCATCAGCCCTACTTGATGTCAGTCCAGAGGCACAAAGGAATGATATACACATTGCTGCTGTATTGTATATTACACAAAATGTCCGAAATTTCCTGAAAGTCAGGTGTGTCCTTATTTTAAGGCACCAGGTTCGGGCCTGTAAGCTGATTATCTCAACCAGATTCAATTAAGACATTGTGGGACAAAGAGTAAATAAATAATTGAGTGAAGAATTTGAAAACACTGAACTGTGAAGTACTGTATTTGTCTCTACAGGACATCTAAACTGGTATCATTGCTTAGTTGGCTACCTTACTTTTGAGAGCAAGCAGCTGCTTTGCCAAACACAATGTATAGTGGAGAGCTTGCCATTACAGGTATTTCTCCAGGTCATCCATCACCCTGGCATGGCAGCGCTGAGGTATGCTTAGGTGAGCCTGATTAAAGTCGAGGATGCCTCCCGACCGCTGCAGAGGAAATGAGAGGGGTGGGAGGATTCAAGCCCCTGCCCCATCCATCTCCCTGCTGCTATATTCATGTCCTATCTGGTTCACTGGCTTTTGGTTAGTGCTCCTCCTCCATTACTTACAGCTACAGCAGGTGCTAGTGAAGCTGGCATGTCTCATTATTTGTTCCAAAATACCATCTCCTCACCTTTTTTTCTCTCTTGGTGAGTGGATGATTTTGCCTGGAAAAATATCACCAACCATCTCATCACAAAATCTTTGGCATGTTCTCCCCATGTTTGCGTGGGTTTCCTCCGGGTGCCCCGGTTTCCTCCCACAGTCCAAAGACATGCGTTTGTGTGTAGTATGTATATGATGTAGTTAGTATATGTAGTAATTATATGATGAATAGTATGTATATGATTGTATGTACAGTAAGTCGCTTTGGATAAAAGTGTCTGCTAAATGCCATAATGTAATGTAAAGCATGTGTAGCACCTCTATTCTAAATTAGAAAGGATAGCTATACATCAATTTCCTAGGCTCTGAGCAGTGTGCTTGATAAGATTCATAAGGAGACGTCACTTTTAAAACAGAACAGCTGGCAGGTTTATTGCACAATCTCTGCAATACAACATTCACAAAAAATACTTTCTTTTGCAATTGAAAATACCCCAAAATAAAATAGAGCTCTTTTGTTTTAGAAAAATAGAAAAATAAAATAAATTGTCTTTGGAAGAGTCAAATCTACCCGGGTAGTAAAATAAAACACCTCTAAGTGTTCCTTATCTGGAATCCAGTATTCGAAATCCTGATGCGAATCAGTTCAGTCACTCCGCAGGATGGAAACCGACACAGCTGGCCACACTGCGTCCAAACGCTCCTTCTGTGGAATGTCGCTCACTGGGACAGGCTCGCCATCGAAGTCGACATGGTACCAAACTAAATCCAGGATTAAAAACCAATCTGCACGTAGCAGTACAGAATAGATATATTCAGTTATAATCATTTCTATTTCTTTTCTGTATATGGTACCTTATTCACTTTTCTGTTTTCAATAAATCACAGTTACACATTTAAAACCATTAACCATGGCTATGAGAGAACTGTTCAAATCACACTACACTACAACTGTGCTCTATACTGTTTGACTAGAGACAATAGTTTGCATTGACAAAACAAAATGATGGTAAAAACTTTAAACAATGGCATTGCCACACTTCCTTTTCTTAAAATAAATATTCCTTAACTGTAGTTTCTAACAA
>OMOT01065213.1:0-13951 GCA_900312575.1 Acanthochaenus luetkenii | reverse complement strand
GATCGTGGCAAATCAGACATCAGGAACTTTGCTAGCAACTGGTATGCGAGGAAGCCACGGCTCTGTGGGTGTGTCAAGCGGCGTGTTGTTTTGTGCTTCCCGTGCTTACTTTTTGGAACGTCCACATCAGACAAGGCTTGGGCTGAAACTGGAGTGAGACAAAATTAAGAGAGCAAGGCTCATATGGATAATGCCATGAAACTAGCCATGTTTGGGAGAACTAACATTGCTAGCCAACTTAGCGACAGCAATAATAATTTAATAATAATAATTAATAATAATTAATAATAATTAATAATAATTAATAATAATAATTAATAATAATAATTAATAATAATAATTAATAATAATTAATAATAATTAATAATAATTTATCCTTTATTGTCACACACATGCACAGAGCACCGCACACACTTAGTGAAATTATTCTCTGCATTTAACCCATCACGGATGATAATAAGAACTTCAGTTTTTTTCTGAATTTAGCTGGAGAAAGTTGTGAGCCATCCAATCCTTGATATCAGACAAATAATCTTGTAAGATGGCCAGCCTACTAAAATCATTGGGATTAATTCATAGACACCACTGACTGTCGTCGTCAAAAGCAATATCATGCTGATTAATAATTTGCCTCAAGGGTATCATATAAATAGAGAATAATATTGGCCCAATAATTGAGCCCTGGGGTACCCCACATGTCATTCTAGAGACTGATGATGTAAAGCTACCAATTGACACTGTCAAATTCCTGTTGGAACGAGAGACACCAGCACACTGCCTCAATCTATTTATTAGAATAGCATGGTCAATGGTGTCGAAAGCAGCACTTAAGTCAAGTAACACCAGCACAGAACACTCACTCACCAGTGTCAGCGTTCATCAACATGTCATTTGTGACACAGAGGAGGGCAGTTTCGGTGCTATGATACTGACAAAAGCCAGACTGAAACTTCTCAAAGATATTATTTCTTTCAACCACATCTAGGAGTTGCTTTGAGATCACCCTCGCCAAAATTTTGGAAATATAAGGTAGTTTAGGGATTTACCTATAACTACTTGGTATAGTGAGATCAAGACTGTTTTTTAACAGGCTGAATGTTTGAAATAATCAGCCAACATAGCCAAAAGAAAGTGAGCTATTTACAGTAAATAAACAAGGGCCATCAGTTCCAATAACTGCTGGCCCTTTTAGGAATTTAGTGGGTAAAATATAAATAGGGCTTGATAAAAGCTTCATGTGTGATACAGTGTCCATAAGATCCTGCAGATAAATGGGCATAAAATGACTAAGAAAGACTGGGCGAGTTTGATAGAGATCAACAATTAAACTGGGTGGTGTAATTGATGATCTCATGTCCTCAATCTTGTTAACAAAATAATAAAAACGTCTCACAGTCCTCAAAGGATGAGACAGATAGAATAGTAGGAGCAGGATTCACAAGGCCATCAATTTTATGGAATAACAACCTGGGATTGTAGAAATTAACTCAGAAAAATATGTAAGTCTGACAGCTTTAATACTTTGATTATAAGAAGAAGAAGGTATTTTTTGCTGTGAATGATACCATTTACCAAATGGAGTTCAAATGACCAGTTTTAACCTAGTTTTGATAGGGGCAACAGCATTTAGAGTTGATGTACACAGGTCGTTAAAACAGTTTACTGAATCATTTGGATGGCAGAACTGAGCCATACATTCACTTAGACCAGGGATGGGGAACCATGTGCCACGGAGGGCCGAGAGGCTGCAGGTTTTCATTCCAACCAAAGACACAGGCAATTTCACTAGCTGTTTCATGTTAATTAGTGAAATCACCTGTTGTAGTCTTTGGTTGGAATGAAAACCTACAGCCTCTTGGCCCTCCATGGCACATGGTTCCCCATCCCTGACTTAGACCGATAAAAATAGATGAAAATTTAGCAGCAGATTGATCATGCGGGATGATGTGTGCATTTTGTATTAGCAGCTTGAAAAATTGAAACAAAAATTATACATTTATGGTCAGAGACAAAAACGTCCTCAATATTACGGGTATTCAAATGCATGCCAGTAATGAAGACTAAATCTAGGGTATGGCCACATTCATGGGTAGGACCTGAAATGTGTTGTACCAGATTTAGAGTCTCTGTGAGGTTTACATTTCTTGTTGAAAAACAGTTAGAGGGGTCATCTATCACCTACAATAATAACTATCATGTGTTAAGCAAGACACCAAATCAGAGAATTCTGACAGAACATTTTGGAAAGAATTGCAGTTAAAAATCATATTGAATAAGAATATCCATTCCCATCACTGTCCTGTCCTGTGTCACATCATCTGATGAATCATTTATGATACCTTAATGATCAATCTGTTTGTTGTCCATCTATTGATTTATGAATCATACTGTATTCTGATAGTGTTCATTGACTTCATATCTTGATATCTTTCACATTGCTATAGATTGTACACCTACCAATATGATATTTTAAAGATATTTCTGTGTTTCTGAGCAGTTGTAGCTGTTCTCCAGAGTGGTCTGGCTCCATCTGCATAGTGCGTTATGATGACTGCAGGACTGGAGGGCAGGACCTGTGTGTACACGGCATGTGTATTGATGCAGACCGGGTCATACCTGGACAGGTAAAAAGTCACATCTACCCAACACATGTAAAATGTGTTACTTTAACTATGAGAGTGTACGAATCTGAACAATGCCAGTGTTATTATCAGTCCATACCATCTGAGTTAATTTAACACTCTAGATAGTTTCTAACAGCCGCCCTAGAGCTGTATCAGCTCTATGAGTGGACAAAACACACACCCATCAACAGTCAATTCCAAATAATTATCACTGAAAAATCAACACATATTAACACAGAAAAAGTTGCTGTGCATATTGACGAGTCATTTAATCCTGTATTCAGTCTACAAATTTGATTTTGTTTTTCTTAAAACAAAATCTGCCATTGGCCTGAGATAATTTCACTCGTTTCCAGTGCAGATGTCATGAACATTCATCTGAAACAATCGTTATTTCAAGATTTCAAGTGATATTTCACTTTCAGTCACCTCCATATGAGTTTAGGAGCAGTCAGCCCTCACCTCTGACATTCATACTTACATACTCCCCCTGCAGCTCTCAATGTAGATATTTGTAAAGAGGGAAAATTACTTATTGAAAAGTCCAGGATACAATGAAATATAATTTTCTGTAGTAGATGTGCCTAGATATGACTTTTTAGACAAGGTTTTCCTAAATATGTATTTGCTCAAATAAGAATAAGAAAGTGGGGGTGATTATGGGCTCGCACAGCGGACAGTTTTGGTGGCTTACCATTCAAAGACTCCCATAGTATACACTAAAAAATAAAAAGGTTCTATCAAAGTGAACTATCACTATGAATAGCCCATATTAGCAGCCAAGTGTCTGCGTTTAATAACAGCCATCTCATCAAGGTCATTTCTCCAAACCAATGTACTCCCCCTGCTTCTTGTAATTACCAAGATGGTAAGGTAGCGTTATGTGGCACAATATGAAGGAGGCTTTTACCAGGCTAAATTAATGCAGGACTTTAAAGCTGCTAAGGACACGTAAGTGCTGTCATTTTGATGGGAGCGGAATGGAGCTTGATTGGAATGGAGCAATACAGTGGAAGATAGTAATCACCAATTGCCTTTAATATCAGATTAGATGTGCCAAAACTGATTATATCATTTTTTCTTCTTTAAGCAAGTGATGTCTTATAGCAGTGGTTCTCAACCATGGTCCATGGATGCCCAAGACTCTGGTTTCATTCCAACCAATTATTACAGCATCTGATTTCACTTCAACCAGAAAGGAGGAACTGATCAGAGAACTGCTGTAGTGATTGATTAGAATGAAAACCTGTCATACCAGAAGTGGAAGAACAGGATGATATCTTGATGCTACAACTTGGAAGCGTTCATGTGTTTCACTCATTGGAACACCCACATCCAAAATAGTTGTATTCATGAATCAACTATAGATGAACTGCAGCAGGTATTGCACGCTTTTCATCCGTACAGTTGATTGTTTAGTGTGAATATACTGTAACTGATTACTTTTATTATTATTACCTTGGACTGCCGACATGGGTGGATTCAGTTCCACGTTTGCCGACTGTGTTGAGACACCTGCAAATTGTCATGCCAAGTCGAAGATATCGGAGCCTACAAAAAACTCCCACGTCCTACTTGTAATTACCACTAGGAGGCTGACATTCAGCTTTTCCCAGTTAGCAGGTTGTATTAATGGTAAATCTGACATAGCATGAATGTGGCATTGGGCCCCATGGCACATGGATGAGAACCACTGACCTATAGCATAGCTCAGTATAATTTTTTGTTGTATTATTTCCTCTGTTCTGCTTGACTGTACTCCATAGTACTCCACAGTTTCCATTATGTGACAAATGCTATATCTCCCCCCATAACCAGCCTAAGTACCAGTGTATTTGTGAGCGGGGCTGGGAGGCTCCGGCTGGGAACCCGGCCTGTGTAGCCGATGTTAATGAGTGTAACTTGCCCAACAAGCCTTGTTCCACCAACCCTCCTGTTCTCTGCTACAACACCCAAGGTTCCTTCTACTGCGGAACCTGTCCTGCAGGTAACACTCAGTTATATAACTAATATAGTCAACGCGCAGACAGATAGACCGGACACTGATATCACGTCAGCCGATTTAATATTGACATAATATTGAGAGGAGGAACTCATTACTGAAATGAGTTGCTGTAGTGATTGGTTGCAATGAAAATCTGCATAGATATGGCTCCCGATGGCACATGGTTGCACACCTCTGTTATTATGAATGAATCCATGAGGACCAATATTAACTTGGAAATAATTTAGTTTGTTGTCAAAATGGGAAAATAATCCAGTCATCGGAGCATCTTGTCATCCCTCTTTTGGGATATGGAAATGGCATACAATCTTTTTTTTTGTGTGGCAGAGTCAGTGACCAGTAAGCAGTAAATATGGCGTCTAAATAAAAATCTGGATTAAAAAATATTGAGTTGCATGGGCTCCGTAAATATGCTTGTCTAAAGGAGCAGGTAAGACCAGCTCATAGAGCCCTACAGCAAAATGTTGGAATTAAATGCTTCATATCATTTATGAAACTCATGGTCCATAATGTTGGCCAGTAAATAAAGGGGCGATGTCTGAAAGTTAATGTCTGCATACTGTTTACTAGGTACTACATCAGAGTAGGGCTGGGCGATGTGTAATGTTTTTCACATATCAATTATCATATACATTTCATAGTTTTTCGTGGAAAAGAGTTGAAAGAGCATCCAGTTTAGGACTGAACCCTGATGAAGTCAGGAGTAGTGTTGCAAATTTATTTCAAGAACTGATAAATGGACACTGCTGCTCTGTGATTACTATCAAAGTAAAGCTTTGGCTTTAAGCATCTCTCAAACATTTGTAAAGATAGAATAATAAACAAAAAACAGTACCAAAATAATATATAGGAAAACAACTACAGATCTGTGATTCCAGTCACATTAAAACACTTGTTTTTCAAGCTCTAACACCTAGATGTAAAATAAATAAAAACGTATACAAATATTAGAGAAAAATTATCAAAACTACAAATAGGACAACTGCTGCTCTGTGATACAAAAAAAAATCAACATATAATTCATGTCGGTCATATTTCTAAAAATACCTTCAATATGATGTCACAAACTTGCAATCACGAGTACAATAAAAGGACACCATTTTGACAATCAGCAAATAAGAACACAACACAGGTTTTCAACTGTCCACAACACAGGTTTTCAACTGTCCACAACTGCATGAAATCCCCTTTGAACCAGGCCCATGTCTATTTACTTCGAAAATAGACATCTCTTGTGACCCAAAGGAATTTTAGATTTTCTTGACAACAAAAACATTTAACCCTTGAAAATCTATGAACATGCTTGACAATATTTGACCCCTGATTTGAAATATAAAACCTTATTAAGCCAAGCTGGAAACAATGATATCTAGCCGTGCTTGAGTCTCTCTTCATAGGATGTTTGACATATTGGTGAACCAAAATTATTTAGCCCTCATTAAGATGTCACAAACTTGCCACTGGGGGTACAACAGTGTGGTAGAATTTCAACATGACATACTGCATTCAAAATGGTAGTAATGGAAATATTCCAAATCCCTTTGTGACAGACTAGAAACAATTTATTTTGAATTGTAGCTCTAAATCCAACCTTGTAAATGTAAATCCATCGAATAGTATAGTGGCCAAAAAAACATGTAACCCATAGACTTGTTGGTGGAAATCCCTCATAAGATTATGGTGGCTACCTATCTCATAGTTACTGACACATAACCTAATTCAACGTAATAAGGTTCAAATGTATTTTTCTATGTAGCTTAAGTATTGACATTGACGTTTACGGGGTGAGAAACAGATTTAGGTTTCCGATTACATTTTCCCCCCACAAATCAGAAACTGCAAATCAGAAAACAACTTCAGCCTCATGACGCTCTTCATAATAATAATAAAAGATCTGATAGTAATGAGGAAAGATTTCATTACGAGAAAGGCTGGCGGACATTTTATTTCAAGATGAATGCAGTACACGTCTATATGACTCCAATAGTCACAACTGTTAAAGAAAATTCAAGATGTCCATGTTTCTACTGTTTGGTCAGTGTAAAACCTTGACTCCTCTACGACACCTCACTTTGTGTGTGTGTCTTTGTTTGTGTGTGTGTGTTTGTGGTTGAATGTGATGCCTTAATGACCAGGGTTTTGTTCCTATTATGTCCATCCTCCTCAGGTTGGCAAGGCAACGGCTACAGCTGTCAGGATGTGGATGAATGTTCAACCAATAATGGTGGCTGCTCCACCACTCCCATGGTGCAATGCCTCAACACCATGGGCTCCTTCCACTGTGGGCCCTGCCCTCCAGGTACGAAACAAGAAGAAAACCATGGAGAACACTGTCTTAGTGGATAAACGGAACAACAATGTTGTGGTTTGAATTCAATCTTTGGTACATTTGTTACATGTTATAGGCTATAATTTTCAGGGCATGATTCATGAGTAATTATTGATTTGATGAACTTCAGGAATGGGGTTAAGTGGGGAAAAAAGTGAAATAATATACAAAATGGGTGACTTGTGGCTGTTGATGCAGATAATTCAACCCTGGGGATTGTTGAACCGAGGAAGAAAAAAAGGGTGTTAAAAGAGACTTTGAATAACTTGGCGACGTACTTCAATAACAACAATAACAGTTGTGACAGAGTGAGAACACCTGAGTCCGAGGCTTACTCAATATTGTATTTTGCCTGGTAGGTGAATACAATGTTGTTATATCAAGTTCAAGTTCATCTATTTATATAGCCCTTTATCACAAGCATGTCTTGGACTTTACAGAAAATGAGCCAAATTAGATCTACCTGAATAACAATCAATGGAATTACAGAACAGTATAAGACAAACAGGGAAACAGAACAAAGCACAAGACACACAATATACATTTTCAGCAGGACATAGCAAGCCTACCTATTCTACAAGGCCTAAACTACCCGGAATCACCAGCCGTAGACCCTCGAGGCATGCAAGGAAAAACTTCAAGAAAACCTTATTAGGTAAAAACAATTAAGAAACCTTGGGTGGGCCAGGTCAAAGAGGAATCCCCCTACAGGACGACTGAGCGTGCAATTGGTGCTGGGACAAACAGTGGAATGTACAATAGCATAGGCAATGACAGTGACAGGAAACAGATAAGGCGATAGAAGCAGACAGATGTCCACAGAACCAGGGGCTGCAATCACGTATTAACAGCCAGGTAGAAACAGCATCAGGATGGGACAATGGCCAGCAATAACGACCGTAGGGGAATGGGGCAACACCCATGTCCACTGCATGGTAGGAACACTGCACGTGTCTGAGAAAGAGGAAGCACAGACAGACACAGATACTCCAGCCAGCACCGATGACCGTAACAGCCGGGGCAACACCCACGTCCACTGCATGGTAGGAACACTGCGACAGTGTCTGAGAAGGCATCCACATACCTAGGCTAAGCAAGACCTGTACACTCAGATAGACGTGATCAGCCACACACAGACACTCATACAGACAGCAGATAGAGAATGATTAACATGCAGCAACCAGGAGTCAGCCCTATGCTGGGTTCCCAACGGCAGATTTCTATGTTACTGTCTACGCTGAAGTAGGAGGGATACTGTGTCTGTCCTGAGTCAGACCGTGCTAAGGTTGATCGTATGACAGTGAGAATAAATAGGTTTTGAGTCTGGATTTGAAGATTTCAACAGAATCAACTTCCCTAATTGTAAGAGGAAGTTGGTTCCAGAGAACGGGAGCTTGGTAGGAGAAAGCTCAGTAGAGCTGCTGCTAAACTGAGCACCTGCTAATTTGTTCTTGATTCTAAGGACAGTACGGTACCCAGCGTTCTGCCATCGAAGGGCACGAGGGGGAACATAAGGAATGATAAGGTCAGATAAATATGATGGTGCAAGCCCATGTAATGATGTTAACAGAAGTACCTTAAAGTCTGACCTGGCTTGAATTGGAAGCCAGTGAAGGGTGTAATATGGTCAAATTTTTTTGTTCTGGTTAATATTCTGGCAGCAGCATTTTGTACGAGTTGAAGATTTTTGATAACGCAATTAAGTAGGCCAGAAAACAAGACATTACAATAATCAAGTCTTGATGAAATAAAAGCATGTGTTAGGGTTTCTACATCAGCCATATTTCATAATGGACACATTTTAGCAATATTGCGGAGGTGGAAAAAGGCTATCTTTGTGATATCCCTGACGTAGGAGTCAAATGAGAGAGTTGGGTCAAATGTAACGCCAAGATTTTTAACTGTGGGACTCTGGATAATTAAGTAGTCCCTAAAATGTATAGTGACGTCAGCAAGATGAGACCGTTTTGTTTTGGTGCCAACAAATAACATCTCAGTTTTGTTGGCATTTAGTTGCAGAAAATTAGCTGACGTCCATTTTTGGACAGCAGGTAAATGAGGGTATCATCTGCATAACAATGAAATGTACGATTATGGTGATGGTAATTGCACTGAGAGGCAATATATAAATAGAGAAAAGCAAAGGGCCTAACACTGAACGTTGTGGGACACTGAAGTTAACTTGTTGTGTGAAACACTATGCATTCTATCAGATAATTAGGACTTAAGCCATGAAAGCGTGGGGCAACAGATGCCAATGTGGTTCGCCATGCGGTTTAGAAGTATATTATGATGAACTGTATCAAATGCCTCGCTTAAATCAAGTAGTAATTTGAGGCAAGGAGTAAGTAATTTACCACCTTTGTGAGAGCTGTCTTTGTGCTATGGAGAGACCTGAAGCCAGATTGAGATGGTTCAAGAAGACTATTGGAAGACAGATGGTCAGTTACGGTCATTGGATAGCTACTATTCTTTCCAATACTTTATTGATAAAGGGGAGATTAGAAATAGGTCTATAGTTGTTAAGGAAGTCAAGGTTAGGATTTTTTAGTAGAGGTTTAATCACGGCTGTTTGAAAGGCAGAGGGTACAATGCCAGAGGAAAGGGAGGTATTAATAATTTTGAGCAAATTGAGGCCTACAATCAGAAGGAGTTCCTTAACCACTTCGGCGTGATAGGCAGGTTGTGGATTTAGAGTACTATTTTAGATTTTTTTATTGTAACTATAGTAACCTAAACAGCACAACATTTTATTTTGTGTATTTTCAAGGTTTTGACAAAAGACCTATTTGAATTATGATGTTACAGTAAGTCTACAATCAATCATAAAGTTCACTCGTGTTCCTCTTCAGATCGTATAAATCTTTCTTGGGGCGACAGTAGCTCAGGAGGTAGAGTTCCCGCCCCGCAACCACGAGGTCGGCGGTTCGAGTCCAGCTCCTCCCAGGAATAAATCTGTTGTAATGTCCTTGAGCAAGACACCTAACCCCAAAATTGCTCCCCGGGCGCTGTACTGTACATGGCAGCCCTCTGCTCCGGTCCCCCTAGCATGTGTGTGTTTGTGCAATCACTTGTGTGTATCCAGGGGGGATCCGTGATGGGTTAAATGCAGATAAATAATTTCACTAGGTGTGTGGTGCTCTGTGCATGAGCGTGACAATAAAGTATAAATTAAATTAAATTAAACCAACTATGCATTTCAAAACTGGACAGCGCAACTAACCTGTAGGCCCTAGATTTACTCATACTCTGCAAAAGTGGTTTCCAGAGCCCAATGTGCCGCTCTCTGTCATCCAAATCCTCCCCAACACTTTCCTCCTCTGTGCTGTGATTGGTTATCGACTGTGCAAGCGTGACAGTCTGACCAATAATAAATAAATAAAAACCAAAACAGAAAGCCACAATCTGACCAGTAAAATCAGCCAACAACCAAAAGAAGCCACAATTTGACCAGTAAAACCAGCCAACAACCAAAACAAGCCACAATCTGACTAGCAAAACCAGCCTACAATCAAAACAGAAAGCCACAGTGACAAATGAAAGTGGTGATTGTACGGGTCCGAGCACAACAAGCCAATACGACTGAAAATGGTTTTTAGAAGAAGAAGAAAACACTTGTCTCATAGTTAGCTTTTAAAAACTTGGAAGGAAGATTCTGCTGTGAACAGTTCTCATTGTATACGGCTCATTGACATCAATGTATTATATAGCTCATAAACTATGAAAGTTGTCATTTTTAACTATTAAGCAGATTTGTGTGCCATAATGATTATTTAGCAAGTTGAATGGAGTTGGTATGAGAGACTTGGTAATTATCGTTACTTTCACCAAGTGAGATGAAACTTTGTAGGAATGTTCCAAATATGATTACGAATGAGCTGTGCAAGTTTGATAGCAATCATCCAATCACAAGCCATACTATAAGTTAAAATTGTATAGGCCACGCCCACCAAATGTTGGATTTTGATTTGTACCTGTCAACTCATTGTGCGTAAAATAATCTGTTGCAAAAAAACTATTATTTAAAAGTTTTTTTATGAAAGGTCAAAGTTTTACCAAGTACTTCAGAGTAATGCAGGGGCTCTATTAATGAGTTTCTCCAAAACACTTTTTCCAATTGCTTACACTGAGCTAAACATCTCACTTCTACTGTATGTCAAAATGAAACCGCAATCAAAACGATCCTTTTTCAAAAGGGCATTTTTGCAACAAAATGATACACTCATGATGCACCATTTGAATTACTCTTACTCAAAGTAGCAACAACAGACTGATGTACTTTATACAAAACACTGCTGTCTTTAGTACTTTGTATACCTGTTCCATTTTCTCATACAGGCTTCTGTGAAAGATAGTTTGAGTACAGTACATCTACTCAAATTTCACTGAACACAAAAATAGATAGGCTTCAGAAAAAAAGAATCACTGTACAATTACAGTGCAATTGTAAAACAAAAAAACTGTATTGTAAGGGATTGTTAGGGATGGGGTGGATGGTTTATGGATCCCACCTTCATTTAGCGTCGGGCCACATCACCTCCTCCACATCACAAGCAATGTTGTCCTTCTCCTTTTCCTCTCTCTCTCTTCCTCTTCCTCTTCCTCTACCTCTTCCTCTCGCTCTCACTGCCTCCATGTTTGCAAAGTTCTCACAAAAGATGTGCGCTTACCTGAGGCCTATTTGTAGTGCTAAGGATCAGACTGATTGGTGCTCAATTAGTGCATAAGCATTTTACATTTTGAATAGAAGTGTTTTCTCAATGATTGCAAGAGATGTCATTTTTGAATGAAGTGTTTAACGTAAGAAACAGTGTGTACTGTTTTGCAGTTTGTGTGTTGCAGAATTGCAAACAAAGTGCAAAGCAGAAAATGTGTTTGACCTTTTTGTGCCTTTGTTTAAGGCATGGTTACAAAGGTTTTAATGCTTTTGAATAAGCATTCACTTTTAGTGTGTAAACAATTAACAAAAACTGGAAGTTAAATCACTTCATGTTTATAGTGTACATAGTTTGAGACTTCTAGAAGAAGAATGTGTTGGATGTGAGGAATACTTATTGGTGGACAGACTGTTATATCAGTTGTATATTGGTATATGGCGAATATGCACATTGAGCTTTTGGCTGATTTTCATTAGCAATTTCTTAAAACTGACATGAGCACAGATATGGTACAGAAAAGGAATACTGTACATTGGATTTCTGAAGTAATTGTATTATCTTTATATGTTAAATGCCATCAGATAGAGATATTCAAGCAAGCAAGAATCCATTGCATTTTTGAACTGCCTTATAAAAAACTGTTTTCAGTTGCGCTAATTATTCCACTGATTAACAACCAGCTCTTATCACAAGCGTGCCTCTGTATGTAATTGGGACCACGTAGCTCCGCTATATTTGACCAAATGCTGAGAATTGAGTTTTGACTCAATGCTCAAAACAGTGCATTTTAGACATTTTTTAGCATTTTAAATGATTCCATTAATTATTTAAACACCTCGCCAAGTTATTTATGACTCGCGCTTTTGCAAGCACACTTAATATGTATCAGAAATAATACAGTGTGCTTTTGCAAGCATACTCAAAAATAATAAGAATAAGAATAATCCTAACAACTACAATTGGGTTTCTAGCACTACGTGCTCGAACCCCTAATAATAAGAATAAGAAGAACAGTGGGGTTAACCGGCCATCAATCAAACTGAAAGCCACAATCTGACTAGTAAAACAAGCAAACAATCAAAATAATAAGCCACAATCTTATTCTTAGTCTTATTTGGGAGGAAAACTCTTCTCTCTCTGCAGGTTACGAGGGAGATGGGAGAACATGCACCCAGGCCAACATCTGTGCTACCAACAATGGAGGCTGTTACCCGCTGGCTACCTGCTCCTCCAGCCCCGGTACAAACACACAGACACACACACACACACACTCTCTCTCTATTGTCTCCTATCAGGTTTATTGAATGTTTTATTCAGAATCGCTTTCTTATAACAAGTAAAAAAGTATGGCAATGGAGTGAGATAATTTCTGTTGTTTAAATGCAACTGCTTTATTTCAACACACTGGACCTCATTCTGGAAAATTGTCCTAAGTGTCTTCTTCAATATCTTCCTAAGAACTTCTTAAGATCAAATCTAAGAAACAGCTCCGCCGGATTCATGAACACGTGGAAATGTGTTCTTAACCCTCCAAACTGTTCTCAGCTGCGATCCTCCAATGAGGAATGCCACTGATTCTTAAAGTCCTTGTGAACTTGAATTTACATACAGATACGCCTCACCAGCTCCTTATGAGGGCATGAAAAAAATGGTTACGTGTGCAAAACAGAAGGTTTTATTTGTCACATGCAGCGTCATACCAGTAAGATGAGCAGTGGAATGTTTCACCACTGGCTCTTACAATGTGCAAACTAAGCAAGGAAAAAAAATAAAACCAACAATATGAAAATAACAACAGAGAACAAGACGGTACATGGACTATTAATACTAGAGTGACCAAATGTCCTCTTTTACCTGGACATGTCCTCTTTTACCCGGCGATGTCCTCTTTCTGGGTCCTAAAACATCTGTCCGTCTGTCTGTTTTTAATTAATTATTTCTAATGTCTGGGTTTTTGCATTGCTTGTTCCACCAACCATTTACCCCGAAAATTATCATTTTTAATATAGTTTTATAGAGAGGATGAGAGGGGTTCTCCAGGATGGTATTGATCTTCCCCCTCATCCTCCTCTCTGCCACTACCTCCAGACTGTCCAGTTTGACTCCCACAACAGAGCTGGCCTTCTTCACCAGTTTGTTCAGCCTGTTGGTGCAGTTTTGATGCTGCCTCCCCAGCATGCTACAGCGAAGAGGAGTGCACTGGCTACTACAGACTGGTAGAACATCTGCAGCATCCTGTTACACACATTGAAGGACCTGAGCCTCCTCAGGAAGAACAGTCTGCTCTGTCCTTTCCTGTAGAGGGCCTCAGTGTTGTCCGACCAGTCCAGTTTGT
>OMOT01065204.1:10830-26186 GCA_900312575.1 Acanthochaenus luetkenii | reverse complement strand
GCCTACTGTCCTTGCCATCCTGCCTTTGCTCTGAGTAAGACCCACTTTTCTATCTGTCCCCCGTGCCCTTTTACCTCCTCCCCCTGTCTCTTGTCTCTTTACATGTCCAGTGGAGGGGACTAGCAGCCAAGATAGGCCTGGTAGGTGGTTCGGAAACCGCAAA
Organism: Acanthochaenus luetkenii; assembly: GCA_900312575.1. Taxonomy (NCBI): domain Eukaryota; kingdom Metazoa; phylum Chordata; class Actinopteri; order Beryciformes; family Stephanoberycidae; genus Acanthochaenus; species Acanthochaenus luetkenii. The sequence continues at coordinate 26,023 of OMOT01065204.1, read as the reverse complement.
AACACAGAGGTGTCATGCCCAATGACACTGAGGGGGCAAGTCCACTACCATAAGGCTTCAACTGAGAAGGAAATGCTCAAATGAGGCCACCGGTGCCCCCTCAAATAGCTCTAGAGCATGACATCTGTGACTTGAGATGAATAGCTCACCTTCGATTTCCATTTAGTCTCCATCCAACGCTTTAGACTCTGTGATCTGTGCATACATCAACGTTAACGCCCTCATTTCCCTTCAATGTCAGATATCACGTTCCCATTTTATAGCTTTGCAGCTTGAGTTATCCATAGTATGTGCACATATTGTGTATTCTGATAACGCCGTCGTCATTTTGTTCTTCGTTATCTGTGTTTTCTTTAATAGATTCCTCTATCGCTGGCTGAAGTGAATAGACAGCTTTTTCATTATCACCCTTATATTTGGTTGCCTGCTGCTTCATCTGGCGATGTTACCAGCACTTGAGGGTCTTCTCATTGTGTGTGTGTGTGTGTGTGTGTGTGTGTGTGTGTGTGTGTGTGTGTGTGTGTGTGTGTGTGTGTGTGTGTGTGTGTGTGTGTGTGTGTGTGTGTGTGTGTGTGTGTGTGTGTGTGTGTGTGTGTGTGTGTGTGTGTGTGTTCTGAGTTATGGAGCAGCAGAAGGGTGTGGGTGGTTGGGGGTAAAAAAGAAAATGGCTCAGATGTCTCTCCTGAGTCCTTTTCTAGGGGAATGGATCTAAAAATAACATACACCCTCCTCCAATTCATGTAATTCATTCTCATACATGTGTTGTTTGGACCTTCACATCTCTCTTTTTTTCATCCCCTCATGCGGGATGGAGGCCAACAACCACATATGTTGTTTCCATCCAACTTGTCAAGCGAAATTTAAGCAATCTTTTGAAATGTTGCTAGAAATCAAATGGATGGAAACCCAGCTACAGAATAGACAACATATTACTATAAAAGTAGAATGATATAAGAAGTCCTGTGACAACAAATGATAGATTTTTGCTCCAGTATTTTGGGTTGTAGAGAGCAGATCTGATCCATCAGTGCCAAGCTCACTCTGAGAGGAGGGTGTCTTATATACAGTGCTGTGAACAAGTTTGTGCAAAAACTCAAGGGGTGTACAACCTTTTACAAAGCACTGTAATTACTATATTCTACACTCCCTTCACCCTCCCTGAATTTTTCATCCCCTACTGAATTGAACATTTATCTGACTCTCTCCCTGGAAAGGTCAACCTCATTTTAATCCTACTCTTCTCCCTTTCTGCCAGGGCGACCAGAAGTCACAGTCCGCCAAAGCCAAGAAGTCCAGCGCAGGGGACGGCAAAGGCTCCCTGACCAGGATCTTCAAAATGGTATAAACTGCAAAACGACTCAACAAACACTTTCCAAGTTGTTTCCCAGTACTCCCTCTCCACTTTGTCTCTGCTTGAGTTCTGTACTCCACACTGCTTCCTCTCTCCTGAAAGTCCGTTTTAAGTCTCTAATCTCTCTCCTTGCTCGTGTTTTTCTGCCCCAGTGATGAAATCACAAGCAGAGTGAGTAACTGATATGTGACAGAGGACATACTTACGTTTAACTCCAACATTGATATGCTTCGAAGAGCTTAATGCGATTACCACTTTACCAGCAGCAGAACAATGAGGCTTTTAGAGAGAATCTGATCACACTGCATGCTACAAGCTTTATGCATTAATAGTGCAGATGTAACGCTGAAGGCAGTAGATCTAGATCTGATATGGATCCAGCAGGGCTATGCCTAACATACTGTAACTGCTTTATGGGGATAGAGTGGTTGCACATATCACAAATCTTCAGAAATCCAGATTGAATCCAAAAATCTTAAGAGGCAATCATTTTACAACCATGTTCATTTTCCAGTTAGTCTGACATGGGGATGGAACTGGAATCCCTTACTAGGGCAGAAAATGTACATCATGCTTTGGTGGTCTATCATGTTTTATTTATATAGCCCTTTTATACAAGCATATCTCAAAGGGCTTTACATTGCATCATATACATAGTACATCACATCATATACTACACTACACTACACAAACACATCTATTTGGACTGTGGCAGGAAACCCACGTGAACACAGGGAGAACACGGGGAGAACATGGGGAGAACATGCAAACTCCACACAGAAAGGGCCAGGCAGGATTTGAACCCAAGACCTTCTTGCTTCTTGCTAACCACTGAGCCACCGTGCCGCCCCTAAATCCCCTGTCAGGATGTCCTGCATTAATCATGAGCTGCTTCAACTTAAATACCTATACTGAGGTTACCCACCTTTTTAGGCTCATATATAAATCTTTATAATATCAAATTCATAGAATACATCATAGTAAGTCGTATCAAACTGATTATGTGAGGACAGGGTCTTTAAGGATACAAAAGTATAATACAAAATTAGTCAGTCAATACTCAGTCTTTTGGAGGAGTGGTGTGTGTGTTTGAGCATACAATGAGTGTGTGTGTGTGTGTGTGTGTTTACTATACATGTATGTGTGCATGCATGTGTCTTAATATGATAGAGAGAGAGAGAGAGAGAGAGAGATTGTAACCTTGGAATTATCTGGGACATTTTTGGTCAACAACGAATTATTCACATGACAGATTTTTGAAATACGTTTATTTCTACACTCAAGTACCTCTAACATGTTGAACAGGTTGAATTGGCGATAGTTAGTCACCTCTCCTAATATATTGGCTCGCTGGCATGTGTAACCACTCAATACTCACTCAATATCTCAAACCTACTCTGAACCCAGATGGGAACATTAGTTCCAGGCTCATGGTATAAGTAGGTGGGCTGAGGCGTTCAAACTTCCTCCCTGGAGGTTTCAGGCCATTAAATCCACCTGCACAGTATAACAGTCGCCCAACTCTTCAGCGCAGCAGTTTTCTTATCACTTGTTTCATGCTGCCATATACACCACTGCTTCAGCATATTGCACATATTCTCTGTCACAAGCGGTGCATAATATTATTGTGGAGAGCCGCTCCCTGTCCCTGCCGGTCTTTGACTTTCCAATTTACGGAGAAGCTTCTCGTTTGTTGATTTGCTTTCATACGTCATGGAAAGGAGTGGTGTCCGTCAAGCTCTGCCGCTTTCCCCTGTCAGGTTTTAATTAGCTAGCCAGTGCCTTCGATTAGTTGGTTTAGAAATCCAAATCTCCCTGGGGCTGCATTCTCATCTATAGAGGGTAAACAGCTCTAGAGATGACAAACTTCTGGGCCACTTATTTTAAATCTGAAAGCGGCACGGTGGCTCGGTGGTTAGTGCTGTCGCCTCACAGCGAGAAGGTCGTGGGTTCAAATCTCCTCCCCGGTCCTTTGGCGTGGGCTTCCTTCCACAGTCCAAAGACATGCAGGTCAGGTGAACTGAAGACTCTAAATTGCCCGTAGATGTGTGTGTGTGCAGTATGATATATGATGTGCATGATGCCCCATCGCTTTTTGTTCTCCCACACATAATCGCGCAACACGGTCCAAACGGAAATGAGTGTGAAGTCTTTTTTTATGTATTTCACTCTTTGTTTCCATCCATTTTGTGCTTTCCATTTCAGAATTGAATTTAATCTCAATTGGTTGTAAGAATGGCTTCGAACAAAGGCTCCGTCCCCAGCCTTCTTTTACGAGTCAAAGGCTTCACACAATATGGATTATCTTCTTTTCCAATCATTTTCTACAAAGATTTGTCTCCTTTGTATAATCTTTGTGCCTTTCAAAGTCCTCTATCTATCATTCCTACTTTTGAATCCGAATGAGAGAGTGTGAAGGAATAACACAATTTATTCTTGGAAGCAGCTTTGTCGTCTAATCTGTAGCTTTGAGACAAAACAACCAAATGACAACTGAGGAGTTCTGCCTCTGACAACATGGTCTGACATTCACAATATAAACACATATGTAATTGCCTATCCAATTCCGTTTCCTCTTTTGGCCACTTCGAGGACATGTACAGCATATTACGGCATTTAGTAGACGCTTTTATCCAAAGCGACTTACAGTAGGACCTAACTTTTACATGTAGGCTGCTACACTGTTGTAGATCGCTAAAAAGATGCAAAACCTGCTTGGAAAATCATGGGCTCCAATGTGCAATTTCAGCAATACATTACAGGCCTGTAAATGGCCCAAAAGCGTACTAACCTGCTTGTTAAAGGACTACTCCATATGTTTTGGGAGTTTGGCCCATTGGTCACCTCACCCAATATCTGATGAGGGCTGGCACCAAAATCTTCTCTGTGTTTCTGGTAGATAGCTCTGTCCGGCTTAGCATACAGTATTTTCATTAATTGTAGGCGATTAACAGTAAATTCAACAACAATAATGCACTTTCAATGGCAGACCTCTCTTCCTGCAAGACTTTGAGTGTAACTTGTTTTGTTTACACAGGAAGTGAGTGAAGTTCGCTCAGACAGCTAAAGGTTTTTGCGCTGTTGATTCGTAATGAGCTTCACAAATGATGAAGATTGAGATTTTTTCAGAAGTTATTAAATTACAGGCCAAAAACAGAATGAAACCCAATACCAACTTTGGATTACTAAAAGGTTTATCTTCATACTTTGGATAATGTTAATTGCCTACAGTTACTGAACATACTGTATACCGGAGACCAGAGACAATTTTGGTGCCAATCCTCTCGTCACATATTAGGTAAGGTGACGAATGGGCCAAACTCCCCAAAAGTCAGTCCAGTCCTTTAATGCGGAACGTGATGAGATGCCATTTCCATGTATTCATCAGATATTTCCCATCTGTTATACAGGGAAGCAGAAGTTCTTCTCCAGCCAAACGCTGAAGTCCCTCCACAACCCCTTCCAACAGCACAAGGGCAGATGTTCAAGATCAAGGGACTCAAGTGGGAAAAAGAGGAAGAAAGGGAGGAAATCTTGCCCCCCCCCACCTTCCCTTGCATCTCTGATAACATTCTAATGTACGCTAAAACCCCCAGTGACCCCCCCAACCCCCATTTGGCTGGTAGATAGTGACACAATCTGTTGCCCCCCTGTCCTCCCCGCTGCCATGCATTGTGCTGATTCTGTGAGGTCATCATCTGTGTGAAGTGTTTGCTGAAGTTGATCCTGAAGCTGCTCATGTGCAGCCTGAATGACCCCTGACCCCTGCCGTGGCTTTCTGCTTGTGCTTGAGTTTCCATCGTTTTCACTAACTAGGGTGGCTAAACTGAATCAGACCGACCTGGAGCATTTGAACGTTACGTGTCGCTTGTTGTTTGGGTGAAAAGACCAGGTTATGTTTCTGTTATAGTTAAGAACGGTTTTCTGTCCTGTCGTACTTTGTCTTTGTCATTTCCTCAAATTTTACATCCTTTTCTGTAAACCCCAATATGAACCTACTGTATGTTTGATTATTGCTTTTAATGGATTTAACTAATTTGACATGTATTATGAGGGCCATTTTATTCGTAGTGTTTATTTTTATTTTCATTCAACGTTTCACCCTCCTCGTGTTTTAGCTGTAGCTAAGTGTCCAGTCATGAATGTGATGTCAATCTATGTTTGTCATTAGGGCCTAAGGCTGGCTGTGAACTTTTGTGGTATTAGTTTAATTTATTAACCTTCTAAATATATATCTTTTTGCAATAGTCACTGAATTACAATAAACAAGATACATTTGCCATTTCTAATGTTTCAGTTCATTTTCAGTCCATGAGATAACAGCGTACACTCACTAATTTTGTAGAGAAGAACGTGGGAGTTCTCCCATCCGTACACATGACTTAACTGTTCTGTAATGCACTGTTTTCCTCCTTAAAAAGCAGTAAGACTGCTCTGAATCTAGTCTTGATGTTGGTGCTGCCATGGCAACAATGGTGCTTCCAGCATGATGCCAGATCCAGACCCTTCCCCTATGGTTTAGTGTAGTCTAGGTCTCTAATCTCTGTCTTAGATGTTTCTCGCTTTATAGATATCTGCAGATGCAAATGCACACAAGACTCAAATTCAAAACAGCTAGCTCAACAAGTGCCATTTTTTCTGACTACCAAAACGTATGTGCTCTTTATGTGGATATTCAAAACACAAACACAATTTCAAAAAGGTGCTCAATAACTATCTCAGTAATGGACTTAATGGACGTAAATGGTTCTAGAGAATGTGGTTGCAAGTGTTCTGAAGAGCCAAGGAATAGTTTAGCACGACCACTTGTGCTGTTCAAAACCTCCATTTTCCAAATGGTTTCCTGTGTTAAAAAGCAAGCAAGTGTAATCTGTAGCATGTATCCCTCCTACTTTGTGTGTGTGTGTGTGTGTGTGTGTGTGTGTGTGTGTGTGTGTGCTTGAGCCTTGTGAGAGTTGTGTACCAGAGTGTGTGTATTTTTTGTATGGGTCCTGTGAATGAATGTTAAGACCCTCATTATTGTACCTGTAATAAACATGACCAGCCACTTAACTTGAAACAAATAAAATAACAGTAAATCAATTAAAAATGATAAATAAATAAAAAGTCTTTGTTTTTGATGGTATGACCAACAGCAAAAAACATCAGAAAATGGATATGATGGTCATTTGGATCAGGTCATGGCATCACATGAGACAAAGGTATGACATAGTTTCTTCCATAACAGCATAATTCATAAGTCATTGATAATCAATATTCATGCAAAGCTTTGTAAGCTATTCATGACAGATGGAGAACTGTTCTGGCTAAAATGTAATTGCTTTCACCCAGTACTTGCATCTTCATGTGATGTCCTAATTGAAATGGACAAAGACCGGATATGGCACTGAAAATGTGAACTAAAGATGCTGATAATTTACCAAATGCAACCTATAACCTACACCTACATAACCGGAGAGAAAATGTGAATTTTGTGCCCCAAAAATAAATACATAAATTGAATTGAAATCAGTAGAAAAACAAGTTTTTATTTTCTTAAATACTTATGAACAATAAAAAATATAATCCCCCCCAAATGCAAAAAACTAAACTAAACTAAATAATCAGCTTATTGTCTGTACATTGGCTTAGCTTCATAACAAAAGGAACATTATGCTACAATTCCATATTCACAACCAAACCAAGTCATGGTAGTTAATCAGAAAATATATGCAATATATCTACAGTATTTACAAAATGCACTACAGTAAAAAGAAAAAAAGAAAACACAAACAAGTCTAAATTATATAACAACATGCAACATAACGTTGACTCGAACCTTCGCACAGCATCAAACAGCGTTATCACAGCTCACTGCCTTTCATCACAGGCATGACTTCAGTGGAACAGATGGATACTTAAGATCCTCAAGACCTCGTATAAATACGTACGTTTAAAAAAAATGACTTAACAAAAAACGTTCTGGTAAACCTGCGGAAAAGCTTTGTGTCTCATTACACTGCTGCTTACAAAGCCTAGTTGGCAATAAGGGTCCGTTCCAGCTCCATGTCACTGTGAGGGGACCAGACACAAGACACTTGTCTCTAGGGAGGCTTTGGCAGACTATCCTTTCCTATCTCTTTAACAGGGCCAGCATTAGAGAGACCTGCTACTCCTGATTGGTGAATTCTCTAGGATGCCTGTGTTTATTGAGCCAAACCTCTCCGGAGGTAATCATATTGATGAGAATCAGAAAGTAACTGAGAGCAGATAACAGCCATTAGGCCAATGACAGGGAACCAGACTCCTCTGGCTTCACTGCTAATCTGGAAAAGAGCGAAAGCAGGGCATAGCTACTACAGAGTAAAAGCCCTGAATACACAACAGGACAAATCTATAAGGTAAATAACCTTTTGAGATATGTTTGGCAAAGCCGTTTAAACTTTTGATACTCCTGCGTAGTGGTAAAAAAAATCAATCAGTAAGTGTATTATCAGAATACAGTGCTTTTTTTAAACATGAGGTGCTGTACAGAGTTGATCCTGGGTAGAGGGTGAGAGATATTGACTCTTGCTGTTTGTGATCAGGGGAAGACATTGTGCCAGTCTCCAGACGACTCAGGAACCACTTCCAGGTCCAGTTCAGACGTTACCTCGACCTGGGGACCTGGTTCTTCTTGGCCCAGTATGACTTCCTGGATCTGAGCTGGAAGGAGAAAGACATATAGGGAATGAGTAAGGAGAAGGGGGTTGCATGATAGGAATATAGTGATATACTCCCTGAGATGAGCAACAATAAATAATAGTAGCTATAAGTAGTAGTAGTAAATAAGTAGCTTTCTCCAATTCTGTACCCAATCTGCCAGAAATTCATGCAAATGAGGTTGGCACAATTTTGACGTTGGCTGGTTTACACTGGAAACACAGCATTGGGTGGAACAAACAAATGGAGAAAATATTTGTATTTATTTTTGTAGGCACACTAAAATTAGTATGTCTAATGTGATAGAAAACTCCTACATTTGTTTTCAAATCTTGTCAGTTGTGCTGTTTAATATATGACTATGACTTGATATAAGTATTTCATTTCATGACCTGTGTAATCATATTTGGCAAAATTATACAGATATGGATTATGCTCATTTTCATTAAATGAAGTTGTAAATATGTGCCATACTTAATTAAGTCCAAAAATAACAACACACAACAATAAGCCAATTTGATACAGGTGAGAAGTGCTTTATTTATCAATTTATCAAGTGCACAATATAACACAAGGTCATTCTGAGCAATGAAATCCTTAGGACATGGCACACAACAACTACGTATTATGGATTTTTTAAAAAGTATAGTTAAAAGGATCACAAATAAGGGCAAGAGTAGCAAACATATACACAACAGTCAAACATTAGCAGTAATTCCAGATCCAGAAAAGATGTGGAATACAGGCAGTAGAAATATAAGACAGCAGAAATAAAAGAGCTGTAGTGCTAGTAACGGCCATTCATTTATAGAACCCAGATTTTAAAACAGCTGGTTTCCATATGGTTCCACTCATTCAATCAATAATAATTTAGTGCAAGAGTAATGGATAACTAAATTGGATTTGCATTTTTACATTTGAGAAAAACGAGAAAACAAATGATGGGTACAAGAGTGTACATAACAACCTTAGCTGGAAATTGTAGTCCTTTACATACAATTTCCATAGTGCTTCATATGCCACTGCGCTGTTTTTAATTGATCGGCCGGCTGTCCGTGATACAAATGTTTTTTGCGGGATTGTAACCAATTATACAGCATTTTACAGATTGAAAGAACGGTGGATCAGATCTATACAGTATAATTACATTTATTTCAAACAGTAACAAGATACTAGGGCTGTTACAGCTCACAAAACTAGCTACTGAGTCACATCAGCACTGGAGAGGCAGTGGAATGAGCGTAAGAGTGCAAGAGCTGTTCTGATCGTGTGATTGGTTGGGAGTTAGCGAGGCTTATCGGTATTCTAGCAGGTGTCATGGAAATTAATGTGATTTTTCCACACAGGTTGTAACATTCACAATCAATGATGATAGCAATCACATTAATAGAGACTTGCTTCACTCAGAGACTGAGACAGAAGTAGGGAGAGAGAACCCTTGGCAGGTAGTTCATAATATATATATATAAGTGGTTTGGAATTTGACATGTTGGCATTTAATGATTTTCACATAAGTATGTTTTTTTTTTAAAGACCAAAATAATTTACTTGAGCTTTAATAGCAGCAAAAACGTTAACTAACAGACATGATGGAACAAAAAATTGATGGTGCTAAGCATTTAGCCATGGCCACGCCCACTTAACCTACTGAGACCTGGCTGAACACAGCAATTCAATTATAACTAATTAGATGAACCATCAAAAACTGGAATAATTACATCCCTTTCATTAGAAATCCATAGCAAGCTTTTCCTCCAATAATCCACCACATATTATAAATCAATGTTTGTTTCGCTACACTCTGATGCCGACTGATTTGGGAGCGTTGCCCTTGTTTCGGCGGACATCATCACCAACTGTGCCCCCATCTCTCTGCCTCTTTAGCCTTATCTGTTTCTTATGCTACTGTCACTGCCTATGTTAATGTCCATTCCGCTGTTTGCACGCTCAGCCGTCCAGGTGGGGGATTCCTCTTTGACTTGGTCCGCCCAAGGTTTCTTAAATTATTTCCCCTAATAATGTTTTCTTTGAAGTTTTTCCTTGTATGCTTTGAGGGTCTAAGGCTGGTGGTGCCGGGTAGGTTAGGCCTTGTGGCCTGCTTAACATTTTCTATTGGGTGTCTTGTGCTTTGTTCAGTTTCCCTGTGTTTGTTTTACATTATTCTGTAATTCAATTGGTTGTTTTTTTCAGTTAGATCTAGTTTTGCTGTAAAGTCCTATGAGACATGCTTGTGATAAAGGGCTATATAAATAAATGAACTTGAACTTGATACCATACAATAGTGGTTCAACATATAGCCAGTTGATGAAAGCTTTTACATTTGTTGTTCTAAACAATTATGTGCAGGTACTTCTTTCCTGGGATCCTCTGCCGCATAGAAAGTGAAGAGTTTTACGTTTCCGGCGGCAGCACCATGGCTGAACAGACACAGAGAAAGAAAAGAGCACCACCTAAAGAAGAAGTCCAAGGAAAAGGAAGGCAAGCTGCTAAAAAGGAAAGCAACAGTTTCCGAGCCAAAACTAGAGTGAACATTGATGAAAACTACAAGATGAGAAAGGACAATGAGGAGTGGTGCAGATGTGTCGCTTTTTCCTTTGGGTTTTGCTATTGTTTATTAACCACAGTCTATATTGAGTATCTTTATTTGTATGTTGGGCCAGTTCCTACATAGAGTACATCAAACACAAAATCAATGACCGCTTATGGCCAAAGGTACTGCCAAAATAATCACAATTTCGTTAACAATGGAGTAACTCCTAGCCACAATACACAGCCATATTGATTATCCCACTATAGAAATACCATCATATCCAAGGTATATTTGTGTACTGTAGGTGCTTTTGAATGTCTTAGCCCTCTCCAATTAAAGGTTTTTTAACTTTCAAACACACAGGTGCCTGGACTTGGATTTTTATGCCACGAGATTATATTTATGGTGATAATATTTCCAACACCAAGTCCTAATTTGATGAAGCATTAAAAAGCAGATTGTTAAAGCCATCAGTAACCACCTTGCTAGAGTCATGGAATAGTGTGCAAAGGAAACACCATCAATGAATGCTTTAGGCTGTAAACTGAGACATGAAAATATAAAGTTTAAATAAAAATACCGGCGTGCCAAATGCTAATAACTAGTTTCTCTAAGTAGACAAACTCTGGAGCCCATTAACAAATCCTTTACAACTCTGGGGACTGAAGTAATTGCTTTTGTGTGTGTCTCAAGGTAACTTTCACTAATAGCTTGTTTGTAGTGGTTAAACCAATATCTGGGGCATTTACTCCTCTCAGTTCAGTTTATTTGAGTACGTGAGAAGGTGTCAAACAGGATGTGCAAAACAACTGCTTGGTTTCACGCACTAAAAATACCTCCCTAGTCAACCGGTTTCAGGTATGTTTTGGATGAAGCCTACAGTGTTTCTCCCAAAACGAGAGCAGAATGGAGAACAAAGACAGGATGAAATGAAAACTATTTTGCAGCATGATTGGCACATTTTGATTTCTCCAAATGAATGTAATGTTTATGATGATCATGACTTTGTGCTTTATCTTTCATGGAACTATGATATGTAGTGCTGAATTATTTACATAACTAAATGATCATCAATCATCACTGGTGATAAATTGCAGTGTAAATTGGAGTTGGACTGAAGTATCTGTTTGCCAACATATCTGACCGATATTGGCCAGCTATAAAAAATTGGTGTTGTCCACATACAATCTTCCCTGACCACATCTAGCGAATACATTTTTATGGGTTCAAGACTGTAGGGCTGAAACTATTGTTTTTGTCAAGATTCTTCTTCTGCCCTGAACATTCTGTCAATTTGGTGGATGAGTTTCAAATCTCCCCCACTAAAGCAACACAATTACACCTATCGGCCAGATGGTGGTGGTAGAAAAGCTCCGGTGGCTCAACCTGTAGAGCGCATACCATTAAGGCGAAGTTCTAATGAATCGCAGCTGCATGGGTCCGAATCCGGCTCGTGCCCTTTATGCATGTCATCCCCTCTCTCTGCCCTCTTTCCTGTCAATCTCTACTGCCCTGTCAATAAAGGCAAAAAAACACAAAAGTGCTTTGTAAATAAAGTTTATTATTATTAAGGAGCTACTAACCTACCTACAATTTCATTAGTATGGCTTGTGGCACACTCGGGGGTGAGGCGAGTGTCCACGTGACCGGAGATAATAAATCGGCAGTCCACACACCGTTTTAATGACTGGTTCTGGGAGGGAAAAGGTTAGTCTCTTACAGCTTATGACAAGTTTAGAATCGTCAAGAGTCCAGGCATGGGTTCGGCACACAGAGCAGGTTCTCTGGCAGTCTGGGGGTTTTGGCAATGGCAGGGTAGTCAGACGGGCAAAGATCATACAGAGGGGGTTCTCAGACGGCCGGTAATCCACAAGGCAATCCAATACAACGCTCTCTCTCTCTCTCTCTCTCTTTGCGGTCGCATCCCTTCCACGTTCCGCTCCCATCCGACACCGGCTCCGCCCCAACCTCTGGCTCCCTCTGCTGGTGGTTAGGTGGCAGTGGCGTTGAGAGACACCACATATCCTCCCCACCAGTTCCTGTATCCCCGCCTAGGTGGAGTGGAGAGGGAAAGCTTCTGACGGGTCTCCTCCTGGCACAGCTCCTGTGCATCCTGCAGCTGGGCTTCTACAACCGAGCAGTCCATGGTTGCCTTGATGGACTTTCCCACCATCTCCGACTTGAGTGCCTCCAGCTCCCCTCCCAGGGCCCTGCAGTGTTTTTTTTCCCTCTAAGGCCTTTTCCAGTCTTGCCACTTCAGATATCTGTACTTGAAGGCCCTGCTGAAGAGCCTGCGCTTTACTTTATAGCCGTGTGGTGGCCTCTATCTGTTGGCTTGCTGCTCAGCACATGCCACTCCTCTTGAAGGTCAGCACAGGTCCATCCCAGTCTCTGTTTCAGAGCCTCTCTGTTAGCCCTTTCTTCCTCCAGCTCCTTCTGGAGGTCCACTGCTTGCCAGTTCGCCAACTGTAGGCAGACAAGGAGCTCGTCATCAATCACATCCCCCGGATCTGCCAGGCACATGCTGACCTTCTCCTTTACTCTCCCTCTTGAGGACTTCTGTTCTTTGGCCAGACCTGCTCTGGTCTGGTGTAGGGTGTTGCTTCCGTCTTCTGGTGGCCCCTTTAACTCCGCCCGCAGGAGTTCCGTCTGCCATACCTGGAGCTCCATTGCCTGGACGTGTTGTCTGCGCTGTTCCTCTGCGCATTGTCTCTGTACCAGCAAGGCTTATTCATGTCGCGCCTGCTGTTTGATTGCTGGCCACCAATTGTGCCAACAATGTCCATACCTCTGTTGACTCCATCACTTTGGCTGTGCGTAATTTCTTATCTCCGGTCAAAATATGATGCCCGCATTCTCCACCACATGTGGCACACTCGAGGGTGAGGTGAGTGTCCACGTGACCGGAGAAAATAAATCGTCAGTCCACACACACAAAGTCAGAAACCAGTTTTAATGACTGGTTATTAGAATCGTCAGAGTCCAGGCATGGGTTCGGCACACAGAGCAGGTTCTTGGGCAGTCCGGGGGTTTCGGCAACGGCAGGGTAGTCAGACGGGCAAAGATCATACACAGAGGGGGTTCTCAGACGGCCGGTAATCCACAAGGCAATCCAATACAACGCTCTCTCTCTCTCTCTTTGCTGCCGCATCCCTTCTACGTTCCGCTCCCATCAGACACCGGCTCTGCCCCAACCTCTGGCCCCGCCCCAATCTCTGGCCCCGCCTCAACCTTTGGCTCCCTCTGCTGGTGGTTAGGTGGCAGTGGCGTTGAGAGACACCACATATCCTCCTCACCAGCTCCTGTATCCCCGCCGGCTGCCACAGGCATTCAATGGAAAGTTTTAGTGTCACATGATCGTTTAAATGCCATTTCATTTACTTTTCCACCCTGACAAGAATACAATTATGGGGAAGCCGAATACTTTAAATTTTCTGGCCATATCGTCAAATTGAAAGACATTGAATATCCGCCCAAAATATCGGCTATCGGCCGATTCAATGCAAAAATGCAGACATCGGCCTTCAAAAACCCATATTGATCTAACCATAATTTACACTGTGCAATTTATTATCAATTATTATTTATCTAAAGTTAGACATTGGCATTCATTTGAAAACTATCAGCAACCTTTATAGCCTACAAGTTATTACATAAATTGTTGTGTTTCTCCACATGCGCCTGGTAGGATTCAAATGTCTGTCCAATAAACAGCTAATAGCTAACTAATAGCAAGACCACATAGTTGTATTGATTGAAGTATGGCATCCAAAAATATTGGTATTAGCATTAAAATAACAAATCAAAGCCATGAAAAACTGCACCAAAATAACTATTTTACCTCCGATTTGGACCAAATCAAACATACTGAAGGGAAAAAGTGATGGGAGTGTGCACTAACTTCCTGGAGTCCTTACCGTATTCTCAGCAGAATTGGTAGACATTTCAGACATTAACTAAATGTTTCAAACATTCAGGCAGACCCAGTGGGGGACCTGAGTGAAAGCTTTAGAGCTCATCTTCAAGTTAAATAAAAACGGACCTGTCAGCATTATTCTCTTGCCCCACTCACCTTCAGAAAGTGCCTGCCAAGCTCAAATGGGGGATGTTTGGATAGAATGAGTAGGAAGGTGTGTGTGCGTGTGTGTCGCTAACACTGGCCCAAGGTTAACCAAAGGATAGCCCAGACCTCAAATGAGGCAGTCGAGAGAAGGCAGTGTTTAAACATTCAAGACATGACACAGGAGATATCAAAGAGGAAGCTTTACAGACATCTTCAAGTGAAACAAACCCGATGGACCTGTCATCACCATTTTCCTGCTCTACTCAACAGGGCTTGCCAAGCCTGGGTAATGAGGTATGTGCGTGTGTGTGCATGCATGTGTGTGGTGAATGTGTGGGCGACACAGCATCCATATATATTATAGGGCTCATTCTTAATACATAATGAGAAGCCTTATCAAGTGGAGAGCCACACACTCAAAAGTTGAGTACCAGAGCTTGTGGAAGTTCTGCAGGGCAAGGCCAACACTGCCTCCCAGCAGTTTAATTGCCCATGGTCACCATTTAATCATATGTGCTGTGACTTGCAAAAAAACAAACAGGAAATGTGGAATTGTTTGGTGGCAATG
>OMOT01065204.1:0-10704 GCA_900312575.1 Acanthochaenus luetkenii | reverse complement strand
AGAGAAAGAGAGAGAGAAAGAGAGAGAGAGAGAGAGAGAGAGAGAGAGAGAGAATGTAAACCCAAGTGTTTGTGTGCATGCCTGTGGACCCAATGCAATGCCAATCTGCTCCTCACCGTAGCCGTGGGATCTCTTCATGTGGTGTTTCATGTTGCTCTTCTGGGTGAATCTGATGCTGCACACCTCACACTTGAAGGGCTTATTCCCGGTGTGCTTGACCATGTGTACCTGCAGAGCACTCTTCTGGTTGAAGGCCTTGTCGCACTGCACACACTTGAAAGGCCGTTCACCTGCAACAAAGTGACCTTCAGTATTGTTTTGTAATTCAAAGGTGCTACGTTTAGCATTTTTAAACATCAATATATCATTGTCAAATTAAGTGATACACCTTGGTACAATTACTACTAATCGGACACAATCAGATGTCTATCTAACGGCAGTGGTATTGTCAGTGCTGGTGCTTTTCAAAATTAAGACCACATTTCCCATAATCCCTGTTACAAAAGTGATGTTGCTACTTGTTCCCCCCTCCCCTGCCCTGGCATCCCTCCGTGTGTTTGTTTTGAAGAGCAAGAAGTTAAGATGCGCCATTTGCCATTGCCTGAAACTTTGAAAGCTTTAGCTCCCTCCCCAAAACAGCACCCCCTTCCTGTTTGGTGTGGTAAAGCAATCCAGCTGATTTCCCGCCAAATCTGAGCCAGTGGCACAAAATATAAAATGCAGTTTAGAGGCGCATATATACGTACAAGGAAGGAAAACAATGGCAAATTTATGACATACGCAGTTATCTTGGTCAGTCCTTGGTCAGTCCTTTATATGAAGCCAAATATTGTATTTTTTTCTTCTTCAATCCATTAAGCAAATACTAGTACGCCACAGTCTCAGTATCTTAAAATGATTGTAGCAGTTGTAATGCCTATCATGACCACACAGTCTGAACACAGAATGGAAACCGATCTGCTTTTGATGACATCATAAGGATGTTCCCATGTACAAGGCTTGTGAATTGCCTCATACACAGGATGGACCTGGATGAGCATACTGTAATATTCCCTGGTTGTGTGTGTGAAAGGGGTATAAGACTGGGGAGTTTCTGACCTGCTCAGCAGCAGCTTCATTTATAATATTCTTGCCATGCTTAGTTGTGTACTGTGGATACACAGACGCACATGAAAGTGAAAACTGTGGAGACCTATTAACAGCAGCAACATCTAATCATGATAATGGTTCCTCTTATGAAACATCTCACTCTCAAGACAGAGAGTGCACACTGGGTCTCTTCTGACAGGAAAAAAACCTGTTGATTCTACAAAAACTACTAATCTTTTCCACAATCATCTTTACCACTAAACGGGGAGGCTCCCACCCAGCACTGGGATTTTACAAACAACTAGTTTAAAGCTATGTCATCTAAATCACTACTATTCACACTCTCTCTGGACTAGGCTAACACATCCAAGTTCATGTTCACAAAGTTTGCTACACAGCAACTCAATCAATCAATCAATCAATTCTGTTTATTTTGTCTCAAAGGGCTTTACATTGCATCATATATACATACTACGTCATCATATGCATACTACATATACATCATATACTATGTCATATACATACTACATAATAGACTACACTACATCATATACCATACTGCACACAAACACATCTATGGGCAATTTAGAGTTTTCAGTTCACCTGATCTGCATGTCTTTGGACTGTGGGAGGAAACCGGAGCACCTGGAGGAAACCCATGCGAACACGGGGAGAACATGCAAACACTACACAGAAAGGACCAGGGCGGAGATTTGAACTGACGACTTTCTTGCTGTGAGGCAACAGCACTAACCACTGAGCCACCATGCCGCCTATTAATGCAATAACTACAGCTGTGACGATTAGTCAACATAATCAAAATCGATTATGTAAATTAATCGACGCGTCACATAATCTTTAAATTTTCAGGCTGCATCAGGGCTGTATGTGAAAGTCTTAACAGTCAATGATGCAATGCTCTAAGGCAAAACTAGGTGGCAGCAGTGCTTTAAATGTTTAGCTGCTCGAAATGCAGCAGACAAGCAAAGAAGACGTTTCCCTAATTGAAGAAGGCTTAAAATACAAGTGAACCTGCAAGACATTAAAGACTATTTAATAAAGGAATATTTCAGCTCTAAAGCAACAATACAGCAGAGTACCACCTCTGTAGAATAAAATGGGCGGCACGGTGGCACAGAAGGTTGTGGGTTCGACTCTCCTCCCCAGTCCTTTCTGTGTGGACTTTGCATGTTCTCCCCGTGTTCGTGTGGGTTTCCTCCGGGTGCTCCGGTTTCCTCCCACAGTCCAAAGACATACAGGTCAGGGGAACTGAAGACTCTAAATTGCTCATAGATGTGTTTGTGTGCAGTATGGCATATGATGTGTATGATGTAATGTATACGATGTAGTATGTCTATTACATAGTATATGATGTATATGTAGTATGTATATGATGATGTAGTATGTATAAACAGTGTATGAAGCAATGTAAACTTGATTGATTGATTTAACTTCAACAGCTCCAACATTTAAAACCAAAGTGTCGTGGAGCCACTTCTGAAACTGATAGTATTTGGTGAGTAATGCTATTTCTGCTAGCTGGCTATCATTGATGGAGTAACTTGACTACAGACCTTATTTGTGCTGATAGCTTTGGTTAGTTATGGTTAGGCAACTACTAACCTGAGAGGATAGGGAGAACTGACAGCTGTCATCTCCACACAAAACCTTTTCATAAAACAGCCATATATCCATAATCTGCTATTTCCTTTGCCACTCAATTATGTGAAGAGTATTTCATGAATTTTAAAAAAAATCGCTTAAATACCATTTACACAGTGTTACAGAACAAGCCCAATGTTAAAGTAGTAATTCATGTGATCTCTTAGCTCTACTTGTACACACAGAGAATCCATGGCATTTTGCTGGCATGAAATTACTGAATATAAGTAATTAATTAATTTATATATTATCAACACTTAAGACAATATTATTCTACCATAACATACAATTATGATACATATTATATTAGAACAGTCTTGACTGAGAGCATCCTCCACCTGCCACTGAAATATTTGAGAGCTCAATAAAGCTTTGAATTGTGAAGAATTGAATCGATATATAAATCTAACCATGTGTGTGTAAACTAAATGGACTGTAGTTTTTCCCTGATGTTGCTTGCTCTCTGTGTTTTTGTGATGAAAACATTTTGTCAGTTAATCAGAGTTGCCACAAAAGTTAATTTCTACAACCAATAACCTTGTCTAATAACTTTAATCTCAACACATTTCAGTCACAGGTTTATTGCGTTGACTCCTGCAAAGTTTGTATTGTGGATTAAGTTCAATTCTGGCATTGGCACATCATCTACATAGGGGGGAATATGAAGCTTTTACCTTAAGCTCAATGGCGGTGGACCCTATGAGGAGCAGTGAGTCGCTGTCCCAGATGTCAACCTGCATGCTATTGAGGGCCAGGTAGCGCAAGAACCAGCGCTTCTCGCCTGGCGCAAGGAAAACCTCATCCACTCTGAACTGGATCTGCAGCCCTGGGCAGCCTGGATGAGGAGGGGGGGCATCAACATACATATACACACACACACACACATACACACACACACACGCATGCGCGCACATGTCAGCTTTAAAAGAGGTCTGACAATCACAACTTTTATATGACAGTTTTCAAAACAACATGAGGCAAATAACAAGGGAACAGTCATAACAGTATATGCAAAACTGGGACTGTTCAACACGGCCAACAAGTGACCAGCGACACACACACACGCATGCGCTGTTCAACACGGCCAACAAGTGACCAGCGACACACACACACGCATGCGCGCACATGTCAGCTTTAAAAGAGGTCTGACAATCACAACTTTTATATGACAGTTTTCAAAACAACATGAGGCAAATAACAAGGGAACAGTCATAACAGTATATGCAAAACATGACCAATTGCATCAGCAATGAGTAACAGTAGTGGCAAGTCAAACTGACAGGGATAGACAGACACTTAACAGGATAGTAGCTAAAACACAACACATCTACAGCCACAAAATATACCACAGAATTGAACCAACACCTCTGTGACACAGACAAAGCTAGCATTTATGGCAGGGTTGCCATTCAAAAACCACTTGTGTTCAAGGCAACCACAAAAAGATGGAGTACAAAACCTGGAGCCCTGAACAATGGAAAAAATAAACGTGGTCTGATGGGTTTATGTTTTGAGAAAGGAAGGAAGCCTTCAACCCACAATGTCTGTATCCAACTAGTAAACATGGTGGTGGATCTTTACTGATATGGCAGCCATCTACTTCGAGTCATTTGGTCTGATGATTGCTCTGCATGGTAGTAGAACAGCCAAGGAATATTACGCCATTTTAAAAAGGAGTACCCTCATGATTTTCCCACATTCCAAGATGATGCCCCATTGCTCCCATACACAATGCTAAACACATTTGGTGGTTTCATGAACTCCTTTCATGGCCCCAGTCAGCAGATCTAAACATGAACTGTTATGGAAAGTATATTTCCACCTCCATCCTTCAAAGAACTGGAGCCTTTCCTTGTTGAAGAACGGTCCAATATCCACTACACAAAGTTCAGGATGCAGTATGGTAGCAGGACAAGGAGGACTGAAGCTTTTCTGAACTACTCCTTATTACAAACTTGATATTTTTACGTTGTTAGCCGTTTCCAGTGGCAGGCTGGCCATCGGGAGTACCGGGTGTTTCCCGGTGGGCTGCTTGACAATTAGGCAGATACAACACAAAATATTAAAATAGACACAAAAAACAACCAAACATGAGGCTGTTGTCAATCAGACACTGCATGGTCACGTGAGTGGAGGTATCATATTTCACATTGGAACGTGCATTTTGACTCACCAACTAATTATTGTGTCAAAGCTGTCAAAATTTAAAATTAATAACAAACAATGTAAAAAACCTAAAGGTGGTGCTGAAAAGCTGAGGGAGAAGAGATTGAAATCTGCAGGTAGATGCAGCAAAATGCTTCAAATTGACAAATTATTCATTTGGCACTGCTGGTAGCAGCAGCGCCACCACCAGTGGAGTCTTATAGATGGCCTCAGTACCAGCGGTGAACAACATGGTAGTGAGCCCTGCAATGACAGACAGCAGAGATGAGGCTATGGGCAGAACAGTAGATTCAGAGACACCACAGCCCCCAGAGCCCTGCCAAAGCACAGGTCTGACGATATGGACTACATAGCTAGCTGGCTTTTTAGCCATATCAGTAGCAAATGAGATACACGGGTCTATTCTAATCTGCTAGCTTGTGTTTGATTAGCTTAGACCAGTGGCGTCGCTAGGGGTGGGCTGTTTTTCGTCCAGTTATGGATATGTGTACACCTTTTTTACACATAATTATGATTATGAGTATTCATAATGATAGTTTTAGCTGTATTAGCGATCGTATTTAGTATTAGACAAGAGGCAAGAGGAGTGGAGAGAGAGCAGGAAAGACAAGAGAGAGCCAACAACAGAGAATGTGAGTGGAGAGAGGAGAGCAAAGGAAGTGTAATGGCATAGGAGACAGGAGAAAAGAGGGACAGGGACAGACAGAAAAGTCACAGAGACAACAATGACAGAGCAAGACAGACAAGAGGAAATAGGAGTGGAGAGAGAGAGAGCAGGAAACAAGAGTAGCGAGAGACAGAAAAAGACAAGACATAAACAGCAACAAAAGAGGAGAAGGAAAAACACTGACAGACAACACAAAAGGAACAGAGACAGCAACAAAAAAGCAAATGGAGAGGAGATAGAAACAAAAGCAGCAGAAGAGGAGAGACAGCGTCAAGAGAAGAGGAGGAGCAAAATCGAGAGAGGAAAGAGACAGAGACAGATAGCAGGGAGAGAAGTGAAACAGGGAGAGGAGAGGAGAGACAAGACACAGAGACAACAAAAAAAGTAGAGTAGAAGAGAGACAAGTGGGGATTATGAGAGCAGATGAGAGACAATGGAGTCAGAGCTCAGAACCATATGACTATGGCATGCTTCCAGCTCCCAGGCCTGAAATTCTAGTTTTATTTCTATGTAAAAATAAATTACTAAACAATTTGTATGAGTGTGTGTATGTGTTTGTCTTCGGCGTGCGGTGGTGACCCCAAATGGGCCCCCCAAAAATGTGTGGGCCACAACTTTTGCAAAACTCCCCTTGGAGCTAAGCCCCCCTGATGACTTTGAATCCTACAAACACCCCTGGTGTAGAGCCTTAGACTAGACTAACATTAAAGTATAACTTTTTCCTTTCATAAGGGTCTAATGAAAGAACAAAGCCTACTAAAATTATAAATGTTGGCCCTGCATTTCTCAACGTGCTGTACTGTCCAGTTGAAATTATCCTATTACTACTAGGACCAGCAAAAAGAGGTGAGTGAGTGGGTTTCTGCAGAGATAAACTAAAAAGTATACAAGTCACGAGCTTGAGAGTTTGTATGTTAGTCATTTTACCTAAGAGGACATAGTCTATGGTTTTTGGTGAAGAAAGAAATTGATGTTCATAGCTTTTCAATTAAATTAGCTATTAAAATGGTCTGTATAGTGTGTTTTTTGTTGCCATCTAGTGGTTGAATTGGGGTATAGGTGGTATAGTATATATGGCCTAGCTGCAGCAAAAACAAGTGAGTGGGTGGGTTCGGATTTTATTGCATCAATGATCTATTAAAATAAAATCACAGATGCATGGTCTGTATAGCCACTAGGCTTGTATGTTACATGTACATTATAATACATTTGTTTCATTCAAGGGCTCAGTTGAGAGGATTACTTTACTTGAGGAAAGCTAATATTTTATTGTTTTTTAAATGTATTTTGTCGGCTCATTTTCCTTGCATAAAAAAATTGCTAGAATGCAGGAATAAAAGTCTCTGAAATTTTTTATTTTATTTTGTCCACCCCCTTGTATAATTTTGCAACTGCACATTTAGCTAAAGGGCTACTATAAAATCAAGGACATTGCCTCACCTGCCTCCCCTGACCGCACGTCCCTGCACATCAGCAACAAATTTGAAACGTCTTTCAGCTACCGACTGTAATGAAGCCAGTGGTGGAGCCTTTACCAGCTCGCTTGGAAGCATATTAATCTATTTAATGTTTTTGAACTGCTGCATAATTTGGTTCATGCGGGCTAAATAACATTTCCATTGCATCTACAGTATACCTTTACTGCACCTCTTTTTTCACTTTCTGCATAATATGACACATTGCTTAAGTGGTAAAACATATCGTTTTTTCTTGGCTTTTAAAAGTTATCTTGACTATTGTAACTATTTCTATAGTATTATACAGTAATTAATTTAGTTATGAAGTGGGCAGTGGCAATGATTGGAGGTGGGGTTGGGTAGGAGGTTCTACTGAAAAATTATATAATTTTAAAAACGGAAGAAATGAACGTGAACTAGTTCCTTTTTTGTGACTTTGTTCTAAATTAAAAATGGTGAACTATGAACCTGAACTAGTTCATTTTAATCTGTGTGAACTGAACTTTGAGCTAGCTCTTGTGAAGTGTGAACTTGTACAACACTACTAATTTAACTGAAAATGTGTCTATCCCTTCTGTTGGAAATTCTGTTGATTTAAAGTCCCCACAGGATCTTCAGACATGTCATAGTTTGAAACTGCTGCCCTTAAACAGAGTTTGTTACCTAAAATTGATTTTATTAGAATCAGAATCAGAAATGTTTTATTCGCCAAGTAGTTTTCACGTACAAGGAATTTGCTGTGGTTGTACAAGGAATTTGCTGCTGTGAGTAATGAAGCCTACACAGACATACTTGTCCTGACGGAATCTTGGCTTTACGGGAAAGTTTCTAATTGAGACGTTGCCATGGCTGGTTACAATTTAGAATAAATAGGAAGTCAAAAGTTGGTGGGGTTGTGATTTATGTTAAGACCACCTAGCTGCATGTTAATTGGCAGCCTCCTCTGTTCCTAAGCTCTTTGAATATATTGTTTTAGATATTAGTCTGGGAGGTGACGTTCACCTCACAGTCCCTGGTTTTCTGCAGAACTAACAGAAGCCCTCCAAGTCAGAGATTTGGCTTGGTGTAAAGTCAGACATACTGACCTTCCATCAGATTGGTTGTATTTCAGACAACTGCGGAATAGACGCATCAGTATGATTAGGATAGTTAAATCTGAGTATTATCTGTCCTCTCTTGCTAACTCAAAAAAATGCAGCTAGCTGCTAACTTCTGGAAAACGATGAAATCTCTTAGGCCTAGGCCTACTTCCTCTCCCACCGCAGATCTGTAGTGATCATGTTCCAGTTCTAAACAATACAGATATGTGTGATGTTTTTAACCACCATATTATATCTCTTTGATAGATTGTCTGCTAGTATACTTTCAGCAGACCATGCCATGGTAGCTGGGAGCTCGTCCAAAGTTTGCGGTAATTTTACTCTTAGACCAGTAAACCACATTTAAGTTTTTAATGCTCTTTCACATTTAAACATTAAGAAATCTAAAGGTGCGGATGATCTTGATCCTTATCTTCTCTGCCTTAGTACTCATGTGATAGCATACCCACTCGCCCACTTGTTCAATCTGACGTTTGTTTCTTGTAAAATCCCTTCCGTATGGGAAGCTGCACAGGTTATACCGCTGCTTAAAGGTGGTAATCCTACTGAACTAAATAGCTACTGTCCAATTTCAAAACGGTGTTGTCTAGCCAAGATTCTCGAATCGTTAGTTAATTCGCAGTTACGGGCTTTGTTGGAGGCATTTAATATTCTTTAGCCATAACAATCAGGGTTCAGACCAAGACATAGTACGGTAACAGCCACAACACTTAAATAAATGGCATAGTCAGCAGTCTTGATAGTCGCCAGCACTGTTCTGCACTATTTAGCAACCTGTCAAAGGCGTTTGATATGGTGGATCATACCATTTTATTAAAAAAACTATCCTCAATAGGTCTAGATGAGTCTGTCAATTGGTTCTCAAATAATCTTACCGGTAGGACACAGGCTGTTGTTGCCGATGGGTTTAAATCAAACTCTCTTGTAATTGGTAAGGGTATTCCACAGGGGTCCATTCTGGGTCCACATGCACTATTTTCCATTTAGATTAATAACATTGTGCCCCCCCTCTCACACTGTTCTGTCCTTTATTATGCGGACAACACCATCCTATTCAGTGCAGGATCCACTCTTAGGACGGACATTGCAAATTTGCAGTCTGCTTTTGATGCTTTCCAGTTGTCCCTTATTAGCCATAACCGTGTCCTAAATTCTGACAAGACTAAATGTATGTTGTTTTCAAGGTCTCGCGGGACTGATGCTAGTATAGGTATTCACACTCTCCAATGGGCGCAAATATACATTGTGGACTCTGTAGCCTATCATTCCAGACTCACATGGAACACCTCACCAAAACACTAAGGGGAAAGATATGATTCTTTATAGAGATAAGTCCTGTTTTTCTACTATCAGCAAAAAAAGAATTGTGCAATCAACAATATTTTCTGTTTTTGACTATGGTGATGTTCTGTATATGCAATGCTTTGCCAACCTCTCTGAAGCCTCTTGATGCAGTTTATCATAGTGCTCTGCGTTTTATTACTAGTGATGGGTTTCTCACCCATCACTGTGTTCTGTATAGCAAAGTTGGATGGCTGTCCCTGACCACTCGAAGAGAACAACATTCTCTTTTATTTATTTTTAAAGCACTGTCTGGCAAGCTGCCATTATACCTGTCTTCACTTTTGAATAGTACATATTTCTCATAGTCTTGTCTTTTATTCCTGGTTCTTGTGATTTTGTTTTGTGATTTTATCTTGTTTTGTTGCAAGTTCTATTTTGTATGTGATGCATCAGGGTGGCATTGTAAAAGAGAGCTTGCTCTCAATTGTCTTCCCTGAATAAATAAAGGTTTCAATTAAATTCAACTCATGTAGTGAGTGGGTACAGCAGTGGCGGGCCGTGCCCTCTCACAATGGGCCTTCAATACCGCAACACTGATACAACTTCCAAATTGTTATTCACACTAGGGTTGCAAATTCTAGGGAATTTCCTTGATCGATAGTCGCCAAAGTTAATGAACGACTAATCGATCAATCGATAACGATACACCAAAAAAATTATTATGAATATTTCTTATTAGAAATTAAACAAAAATCACAATTCTTTTTTTTCTCAAACAAAGCTTTATTGAAACATTAGATAAATACATCTGTTTCATGGCAACACAAACATAATTATGAACGCTTTTTTGTTTACGTATGATATTTTAATAAGGCTCGGGAAATTTCGCTCGCTCTTCCCAGGCGAATCAGTGACTAACACGATCGTCTGACATATAACGTTACAAAAAAATAAGATGAGCCTTAATTAAAAACTTACGTTTGCTAAGTTTAAATTTTATTTAACAATACAAGCATATTTACATGATCAGAGTCGTGTGCAGTCGGTTTACAGTGAGTCCAGCTGCTGAAAATACACGTCCCGGGTAGCAGAATTAGCTTCGCGCTAACTTTACCAGCCTCTAGAATATTCCTTGTTCCTATGTTAGTGTTCGCCCAGTAGCATTAGCATTAGCATTGTGTCTCTGGCTGCAGCCCACACGGACAAGGCAACACTGAGATGGATTGCATCACTTCCTGTGAACTCCGACCCCCTGTTGTTGGTCACATGGTTCGCTTCG
>OMOT01065201.1:0-14547 GCA_900312575.1 Acanthochaenus luetkenii | reverse complement strand
CTTGTCCGCGGCTTTTGACACAGTTGACCACCAAATCCTTCTTTCCACTCTCTCTGAACTTGGCATCACAGGCCCTGCACGCTCCTGGTTCGCTTCCTACTTGACTGACCGCTCTTACCAGGTTGCATGGAGAGGATCCCTGGTGATGTTGTACCGGTTCTCCCTGTACAACAACCTCCTTACAAGAGAAGCGGCGCAACTCCTGGTCCAAACATTTGTTATTTCCCGACTAGACTACTGCAACGCTCTTCTGGCTGGACTACCCGCATCTGCCATCCGACCTCTACAGGGTATCCAGAATGCAGCGGCCCGGCTGGTCTTCAAACAACCGAAATGTTCCCATGTCACGCCCCTGTTCCGGTCTCTTCACTGGCTTCCCATCTCGGCGCGCATCAAATTTAAGATACTGGTACTGTCCTACAGGACAATACATGGAACTGCCCCTCCTTATCTGCAATCCCTGGTCAGGTTCCAAACTTCAGCTCGTCCACTCCGCTCCTCCACTCTTGCGGGTCGCCTAGCCCCCTCATCGCTGCGTGGGCTTGAGAGTCGCTCATCACGGGCTCGACTCTTCACATCCCTGGCACTGCAATGGTGGAATGAGCTCCCCCCTTCAGTCAGGACAGCTGAATCGCTACCCATCTTCCGCAGGAGACTAAAAACCCATATTTTCTGACTACACCTAGACCCCACCTGAACTGACCTGAACTGACCTGAACTGACCTATCTAAACATATCTCCTTCTACTCTCCCCCCCAAAAACACACAAAAAAAAACTTACACTAACAACTCTGACTACTAATGCTACTTGTTCCTATTGAAGTGTTTCATGCTACTTGTTCCTATTGAAGTGTTTCATGCTACTTGTTCCTATTGAAGTGTTTAGCTGATGAAAGACTGCGTTGTATAGTTGGTCTGACTGATGTGGACGAAAAATGTACTCGCTTGGACAAAAGCGTCTGCTAAATGATGTAATGTAATGTCTCTTTCAGTCTAACCCACACCGACCTGAGAGAAGAAACACAAGTCATTTTCTTACATCGCAGAAGCAAGACGACATGTTTCCATCCTCCTGATAGATCGAAAATCAGGTTTTGTCAAGTCAACAAGCTCAAAGTAACATTTTAACCAGTAGAGAAAGATCTACAAGATGACAGTTATCTTTGAGTGACATGGTTTGAAGTGATGTATTTTGAAAACTCATTTTATTGAGAGCTGCTACATATAGGCTGCTGTCGTGGATTTTGTCTCTTGACACTTCTAAGCGGCATAGCTTTTTGTGTCTAGACTTGCGCTGCCAAACAACTAAGAGATCAGGCATGACTACTACTCATCTTCAGATCACTATCATTTTCGGCAGCACATTCAAAACACAAAACTATCAATACCAAGCAGAGGTTTCAGCAATAAAAATAACCCGTGGTATTCTTATATAGATAAAACACAAAATAAAAATGACACTTGCTTTGGAATAGTGGAGCAAAAGTAAATGTTCGAAACACTCAAGCAATGTTACATTTCAAGTGCTTCATAACAACAAGTAAGATCAGTAAGTTAGGTGAGAAATAAAATAGTCTCCGATCTGGAACAGAACCGTGTGAACTTCTTATTTGAGCCTTAATAAAATGCGTTTGACTTGCGCGCTAATGACTGTGGCGCGTCAGGTAACGTAAAGCGTGTTTAAGTGACCGGAAGCCATCCATCAGTATGACCTCGGTAAGGCTAGCTACGGTAAGGAATGCTGTTAGCTTAGTCGTGACTTCTTCTGCCCGCTTCATACCACTAGTTCAACATTCACAGCGTCTTACCATGACTTGGCTGTGGCCACCTACTTCTGACCGGTGAGTTTACCGATCATTTTGATTGAATAATAGCCACTTTGAGGGTAGTCGTGAGCCATGCTGGCTAAAAGTCCTTTACCACTAACGACGTCATATCCGCCTATGTCCCCGAAGACAATTACCGTCAGCTATTTCTGTAAGCGGCATTATTCCGATTATCAATCGAATAATAATAGATGAAAATGATTTGTATGTCCATATGTAGCCTAAATCTATTTTCACACATTTGGATGATTGGACGCTTCTTTCAAAATTGTCACCCATGATAAGCATTTAATGTAATCAAAACATGGGCAATCTATGAACTTGTTTGTGATCACCATAAGGTAAACAACCACCAGTAAACAAAAACTTAATTTCTTTTTTTTCCCACATTTGTATTTAAGTCTACTACTTTGTGTGATGTATATGATAATTAATTTATGTTCTCCTCTTATTTCATCATTCTCAGGGTCCCGGGGGACGGGGCCCATCCCTGCACACATTGGGCAGATGGCAGGGATACACCTTGGACAGGTCGCCAGTCCATCTCATTGTATGTAACCAACCTGTATTCATGATTTATAATAGCTTGAAAAGTATTACACAAATACAAATAAGGGTAAATTGAGTTCATCCTTTTCCACCACGCTGCATTACAGAAAATGTAAAAAAAACAATTAATGTCTTTGACCCTTTATTACAATGTGTTTTTTTCTCCACTTTGTTGTAAGAGTAAACACGCACAAAAGAAAAGACATTGGAAAAAGGTATATTTTGTTATTAAAAATGGCACATTTATTGCTACATTACTGTTATATACACGACAGTTCTCAATATCTACTTTATATATAAAAAATAGGAAACTGGAGGCACTTTGAGGACATAGCCTACATAGATGTTGTCCCCAAACATGAGTGAGACAGTGAGTTCTGTAGCAGGTTATCTGTTGTGGAGGACAGAGAGGGGCTAAGTTGGTTAACTCCCCTGGACAAAGAATACCAGGTGTGTGTTCTGAAAAAGAAATTCAATGGATACTGTAGACATCTTTTTCATATGTAAAAGTAGCAATGTTTAGTAGCAATTTTCCACATCTCAAAAAGAGCACAATCTCTGGGGGAAAGCTGAATAATTGACAGAAAACAATGTCTGGGGCTAGTCCATGGGGGAAGATTTGTGATCATGAAACAAACTGACAAAATGACAACAAGAGGTAAACCAAATACTGTTACACATCAGTACCAGCTTACAATGATAAAGCTGATGAGGACGTATACCGCTGTACATATGCACATGCCAGTCAAGGATGAAATGATATTTCTTTAACAAATTCAGTACACAATAGATGAGAAATGTTTAAGTACAGTTTTCAGCATCACATTATAGTCAAAGTTGTAGACGCCAGGTTCTCCATCAACTTACATCTAATGACACAAGCATCAGTGAGTGTAATTCTTCATTTAGATGTGCTGAGACATTGTCAAACGTTATCCATGTAAATCTTTTTTTTTTTACATCCGTTATAAAAAGGTACAACCTATAAATCCTCAAATGCAATGTCATCCACCATGTAGCAGAGAAGTATTCAGGCACTAGTGAGTAACCATTATCAAAACTCCCAAAGTCAGGAAAATGACTAAGGCCACCCTTTTTGATTCATTTTTATGCTTCATATGCAGTCATAATGAAACATTGAATTATGTTGCAGATTGTGCAGAACGACCCTACCTCACAATAACCAACAATTTCATTGGGGAGCTGGACATCAGTGAACGGGGGAGTGGGGGGGTTATGCTGAAGAATAAAAATATTTCTTGTATGCTATTTTCAGCTAAATCAGGTTATGCGTCTTGCAAACAACAGAACATTCCAATTATTACTGGGCCGACAAGTTTTTGTTGAAGCAGGCTTTCAAAAAATGACCAAAACAACAAACATGATGTTACAGCCAGATCATTTAGGCATTTCTAACACCTAAGCACCTGGCACAAAATGTTCAGGATGATAGAACACACCTCACTTTGTTCCTGGAATCTAAATGGAGTCTTACATTTAAACAATGTAAACACAAAGAAAAAGCATTCCAAAAGTAAAAACTCATACAACTATCTTACAAAGTAAAAAATAAAATAAAAAATAGAATGATAAATCAATTCTACAAAAGGAAGATCCTTACAAACAGGCGTTGCAATTGTTCAGGAGGGGAAAACAAACACCAAATACTCTTCAACACAGAGCAACAACCAAAAAAGTCAGTCAATGGCAATTGGGTGAATTCACCAGAAGGTAGCAATAACACTCATGATCCCTTTCAATACTCATCTACCATTTCCATCTTACTCTTCCAGCAAAGAGTAATACAGACTGCTCTGAGTCTTACATCAAGTCTTCATATTTTGTTACCATGTAAATTCACCATGCTGTAAGAAAGTGTCTTTAGCTTTAATATGAAAGGGGAAAGCTGATGCGACACTGGCTGCATTTGAGGCAGAAGGTGCGCACTGACAACATGTCCACACATCCTGTCTGAGACTGAGGCAGTGGGTAACTGACTTGACGATGTTGAATGATGATGCGAGCAGTGAGGAAGACTTCCTGTATGCTTCAGTCCAATAGCAGCCTCACGTAAGGATGCTTGAGATGACCACGTCCATGACCGTGTGATTCAACATCACTGTAGATCCTGCATTCATAATGAGTTCTTGCTCACGTGTATGTCTGTGGTAGATCCCTGTCTGGCGGTCTTTCCGTTCCATACACATGGCAGTGACATTGATAGATGTACAGGACTTAGGGATAGAAGGCCGAGGGATCCACGATTAAAAAATAAAAATACCCACAGCATAAATGTCACTGACTGTGGCACCTTTTCAGCCAAAAGAGAGAAAAATACAGCCAAGGATTACCAGCATACCAGAAAGAGGAGTCTGTCCTCTCACTGTCCAGTCTTTTAAATGCTGCCAGCATGGCTGGATGTCTCCAAACCTACCTCTGTACTTCAGTCATCATATGAGAGGACAAATGATAATGATGGCCATTTTTATCTTACCCAAACGCGCTATGCATTAGGCCTATATCGGGCAAATGTTCAGACATATGTATTATTCAAACATAGGGTATACTCAGGTGTCCTCTTTGCTTGTAATGCATGTAAGACCTCCTTTTCAGATGGGAATGCCAAATAACTATCCAAGGATACAAATCCTAACTTTGCTCACATGAGCAATTGATCCAAAAGTTCTATTTGATCCAAACAAGTTTTGCTCCCAACATGTAAAGCAACTTCTTAAAACGTCTTACAAAAACATGACCATTAGACAGAACTTCCTTACGTTCAAATTCCACTGTCTCCAAATCAGTCTCCTCAGTTCAAGGTATTGTTATGGTAAAGACTCATAAAACTTTATCTCTCTGCATGAGTGTGCTTGTTATTCTTGTATTCATGGTCAGGAATGTGGCCACCTGCTTTGCCAGTAATGAGGTGTGTGTGTGTGTGCTTTCCATATGTTGATTAACACACACTGAGATGCATGACAATAATAGATTTAAGGCCACGTGTTCTAAGGGCTGTACAATCAACAGGAACTGGAAGAGAAGTGAGAAAGAAAACAATGAATGTCCTTCCATACAAGCACCACTCCAAAAATTAAAAAAATACATATACTGTATATATATTATATGTACTGATTTGCCATTTTAACTTGCAGTTTACTGTTGACTAGTGATGTGGCCCATTCAAGGGCACCATAAAACCCATTGTAAATATTCTGTGGACTAACCTGAGAATTACATATGGCTCACAGGGTTGTGTCCATCGCCACCTAGACCAGGGTGACCCCCCCCAAGCTGCATCTGGGGGTCCACACCAGACACCTTCTCCTCCTCTCTTCTCTTCAGGCAGGCAGCCTTCGGGTTCAAATTACGCTCTTTGAGAAAAGGACACAGGTTAAATACAAAATTGAGATAAAAAAGTTTATTTCATTATGCTTTGCCTAAAGAGTTGAAAAGATAATTACAAGACATGAAAGCAGCAATGGCACAGTTCTGAGTGGACAGATATGGGGGGGGGGGGCAGAAACACAGAGGGCAAGAAAGGAAAGTGGATAGTAGAATGAGAGCTGCAGGAGTTTGGCAGAAAAGCAGGAATATACTTCCTCCACTCCTTTCTCTTTCTTCCTCATTCCGTTTATTTTTCCAAGCGAAAAAGGGAAATGGCAAAGAGAATGGCTAGTGCAAGTGGAGGTAAGAGTAAGTGAGGACAGAGCAACTTTCCCGCTGGTGGTTGGACTCTGTCCCCCTTTGGCTTTTGTCCGGCAATGGTTAAGAGATGGCAGGTTGTCTAGGTGGATCGGACTGACAGGCAGACCTTCCTGTAAGGGCTGACCTACCTCGCACCTGCTTCTCCAGGCCCAGTATGACCTGGACAGCCTGTTGCAGGATGATGAGCTTGGTCTGGGCCTTGTCGCTCTGCAGATGCACCTGACACATCCTGCCCAGCTCTCTGAAGGCCTCGTTAATGTCGCGCACACGCACCCTCTCCCTAGCATTGTTAGCTAGGCGGCGCTCACGCTCCCTCTGCTCCTTCTCCTCTGCAGTCAGGTTCTCATCAGTCACCGAGACAACGCTGCAGCTGCTGCCAGGAGGAGACGGGCGTTGGAAGGGCTGGTTAACACACCCAAATCACAACCCTTACTAACCCTACATTAAAGGTGTAGTTGTACTGGTTAAAAGACTCTGAATATTTATTCCCCCTACATTAAGGAAGGGGAATTGTACTGCCGTTACTGGTAATGTTTTTATCCTTCATGTCTGTCAAAGCATGATGCAAGCTTACAGCTTAGACCAGGATGAGACCAGTGGATCTGTTGAAGTAAGATTCCAGTAAACTGGTGCCGTGTTGCAGGAGAGCGAGCGGAGGGGTGGAAATCGAGGACTTTCTTGGATCTAGGTATGTGCTTTTGACGACTAATAATTAGTCTTTGTAAAAAAATATATGCATATTCTAGTCTTGTAGAGAATGAACTAATTGGCAACAAATGTTTTTATCCATTCTTGGCAGACACTTCAGTCACACTATTTGTAACGTTGCAGGTTCTAGGGCTGTGCGATATGGACAAAATCTTCTATCAAGATATGGGCAATTTCATATCCCGATAACAATATATATCACGATATAGTACATTTTCTGTACGTGTATTATTTATTTATATTAATTATTAACTGCTGTTATTATTATTATATTTAACATTGAAATGCAGTTTTATGTCATGTTCGACACTCACCAATGGCTAGTTGACGACGGTGGCCAAAAATTTTAGCCGTGTCCAGTCATTCAGTACCAGTGCACTGATGTTATTAGTCGCATTATCCTGGTTACACAGACCAGGTGAATCCCCATCACTGGAGCGCTTAGACATCATCGGTCCTCTGGGAAACAGGGCGTCTGTAAAAATCGACTAGTGTCCAGTCTTCTTTGATTAATTGTATTGTCAAGCTCATGTACGGCTGTGTTGTTCGGCTCGTCCACACATGTTGTTGCAGCATAATATGATACACTGCGAAGCTCCTCTTCTACTTTGGCTCGGCAATCTCCATACACTCGTGGTAACCAGTTCTCTGAAGCCCTTCCTCGCAACGTGAATATCGGCCGGGACCGTGTCTTTGCGTCGTAACGGCACTCGTGATTTATTGATGTCTTCGTGCCGTTTTATCATACGTCTTACAAAATATTATTTTAGATAAAGTTCTTCATCTTGTCTTGGTTGGGCTGAGGTCTGTTCTGAGTCAGAGTCTTGCGGGGAGTTTCTTTCCGTGTCATGCTCCGTGTTTGTATGTTTTTCCAGTCCACGTGTAGAGAACGTAAAGCGGGGTCTGGAATTACGTAAAATACAGCCGTAAAGCAGGTCTGTGTCTTTTTTTTTGCAACAATAGCGATATAAACGATAGAGGAAAATATCTACGATAGACATTTTTCTATCGTCCCACGATATATATCGTCATATCGAGCAGCCCTAGCAGGTTCCTTTGTCACATTGAGTTACACGCTGTATGATTTGATGCCAAGATAAAATATTTTATGCCAAGATGAAACGTTCCAGTTGAATTGGGACCAGGACCAACAAATGTATCCTCAAGTCTAGCAAACGTAAATAAGGTACGGTTTTTCTAGTCATTGAGGTCCAGGATGGGAGTTGAGGGGATATGAGGACTGTCCAATAGGACAAGAGAAGTATGAGTGGGGAGAGAGAAAGGGAGAGAGGAAGCAACACCCTCTGCCAGGTATAGCGCATAGACAAGGCCACGAAGAGAAAGACAAGGAGAAAGAGATTGGAGGCATCATGTTAAATACATCGGCAATAGGAGATGTATTTATCTGAATGTGAGGAAGAGTAGGTCACTGCTGCCATCTGCAAAAGGAAAATGAGTGTGGGGAGAGAATGAAGAAATGGAAAGGTTTGCACAGAAAACAGGGCAGCGAAATTAAAGGGTTAACATCTGAAAGGTCAGGACATGCAGCACAGAGACACTGCAACAAGGAAGTGGAAGGTAGGTTAATACACATGATGACACAGTCCCTGCTTTCATGTTAACCTGTGTCGTATACTATATGGTCAGTCTTTAGGCAGTAAAGAGACAGCTATACTAAGAGCAGAAGTAAAAGTATAAAGAAGACAGGACATCATATCTCAAGGGAAGAGAGAGAAGCTAAAATGTAGTCTCTTCCAACAAATCAAAAAGGTAGCTTACAGTCCATGAAGCTAAAACAACTTATTTATGAAAAATATCTTGAGGTTTGATGCTACATTGGTTAGGAAAAGAATAATGAGGCAAGAATGGTAAAAGCAAATGAGGAGACAAAAAAAAAAGGTGTAATGTTAATCCAGTCAAGGGTGAGGCAGAGACATGTAAGCATCTTCACAGTGGAGACAGACAGCCAATTGTAAGACAAGGCAACACATACTACATCAGGACAGACAGCAGTCTGCATCCTGTATGTGTGACCCGAGGAGCAAAACCATGTAGGATGAACCAGAGAATGGGCACGTCTCAAAACAGACGCACACAGCTTCATTTCTTAAGCCCCTCTCCTCACTTTGTTGATCATTTAAAATCCAAGACGGACCGAAAAAAGTTCAGCCTTTCACCATGGGTTACCATTAAGTAGGCATCATTTGTCTGCCACTATTAATGGAGTAAAATAAATTAAATGGGTAAATCTAAAATGATCTAACTTTTGAATAACAGGAGACATGGTAAGCAGAGAAGTGAAGCCATGTGGAAGTTTTGGATTGTAAAGGGGCCCTTCTCCTCCTCCTCCTCCTTTCTCCCTGGACCCCCACTGACCTCGAACTTGCTGCTCCAGGTTGAGTATAACGTTAACAGCCTGGTGCAGTATGAGCAGTTTGGTCTGGGGTTTCTCATTGGTCAGATGGAGCTGACACATGCGACCCAGCTCCTTAAAAGCCTCGTTGATGTCCCGCACACGTAGCCGTTCACGGGCGTTGTTTGCCACCCTCCGCTCTTTCTCCCGCTCAGCCTTAACCTCCACTGGCAGATCTTCATCATCCTCATCTTCATCATCCAAATCATCCCGACTGGCGAAGAGCCAAGCGAAATGGCAGATGAAGGGGGAAGGAAACAATACTATGGGTACGGTTCACTGGAAATTACTTCCCAATGATGGTGTGCAGTCAATTTTTCCTATTCCAATCAAGTCCCCTGCTATAGCCTCACTACAAATTAAGTCTTACTAGGTACCAAGATAAGTGTAAGCTGAGTAGGTAGGTAGTCTAGTTGGGTTTTCCTAAGAAATTAGGCATGTCTTATGGGGGAAAAGTGTTAAGATCATCTAGACTGGGAAGTAGCTCTATCTGCCCCTAGTTCAAGAATTGTGTAAACCCTACTACTTAAGTGGCATGTGAATAAGATCAACTTAAATTATGTACATCAATTTGTGATAAAATGTTTTTAATATCAATTTAGTCTATTTATGACCTTCAGTAACACAGTAACTGGGAAGTGTTATGTTTCTTCATTGAATCCACCTGCATTTCTTTTTGGACTGCAGAGGTGTGTGAGTCACGTGACTGAATGCAGTCTTATTACTCTGCTCCGTGTTCTGATAAGGTGGAAGAAGGTAAAGGAAAAGGTCTGTAAATGGTAAATCTCTGAAACAATATAACAACAAAGTGGGGCAGATAATAATAACCTCACTATAAAATTAAACACAAACCACAGGGCCACATTCCATAGTCATGCCTAAGCAGCAACATAATTTATGTCCATAATATCAAGCACAGGGCAATTTGAAGAGGTAAACATTGCCTATATTGAAGTTAATAGGCTAGTGCCCATAATCTCTTGCTGAATTCTTGAAATAAATAACCAGAAATGAATGACCATATTTATGTTAGACAAAAATATTCTGTTCCACATGAGAGGGTTTTAGACACCTTGTTCGAATGCGGGCCTTCATGTCTTTTTTCTCATCCTCTGACTTGTCAGCAATGGAGGAGTTCTCATCGTCCTCTTTGTCCTCTCGTTTGACATCACTGCCACTGGAACGGGATATGCTACCGGGCAAGCCTGGGGGAAGATGAGGAATAAAGGCACTAAGCATTGACATAAAACAGGACAAGTACAGAACCAGTTAAATATTATGAAGCAGCTTATAATCACCTATCCTGATAGGGTCAGGGGAAAGTATCACCACCCATAATGACTTGCTCACTGCCCAAAATAAATAAGGGAGCACAGTGAAACAGAAATACTCACCAGTAAAACCTTCAGGCTGAGAGCCTGGTTGGACAGAGGGGCCGTGGTGACCATGCAAAAGCCCTCCACTAGAGGGCAGACCAACAGAGTCCTCGTGGTGACTGGAAATCTATAGGACAATGATTTAACATCAACAGTGATTCAATCATCTTGTTAAAAAAGTGATATTGTCAAAATAAGGAAAATAATACAGGGATGCCACTCCGTGCTCACTCTGTGTCTACATTCATCGGAAACCACAAACCCTTATTCAGGCATTTGCTGTTCCACTTTTCACATGTCTCACCAGTCCAGTCAGGCGACTGGCCAGTCCCAGCCCGGCGCTGTTGAACGCCTGTGATAGTCCTCCTAAGCCAGAGGAGAGCAGGTTGTGCATGTCAGCCAGTCCTGGCCCTCCCTGCCCACTGGCATGACGCTGAAGAACATGGATGGCTTCCTCCAGACGGTCCTCCATTTTATTCTGCTGTGGAAGTGGAGGAAGAACAGTGAAGAGTGTGGCAGCAGAATATAATGTGTTTACAACCGTAATTAGCCTGTGCCTTTCACCCCTCAAAATATCAGTGGATGCATGCTTCCACTAAATACAGGTGAAAATCTTTTCATGCATATCTCATATGGAAAATAAAAAATAAGGCATGTTGACTCACCAGGGCCTGAAGTCCACCCTCAAAGTTAGGTGAGGGTGTGGCCTGGCCAGATGACCTGGTCCACTGGGATGCAGAACCTGGAAAAAAAATAAGATCACAGAGTTAGACAAATGTATTTGCCCTCAATTATCAACTGAATGTGTGATCTAAACCAATATTTAAAAATGAACATGTAGGTACTACCCCACACAATTTGCTTTTGTAACACTATTGATCTCCAAAGGGATATTCCCTTTTCGCTTGCCTCCCTCGACAGGGAGCTGGTAAGGATTTCATGTCTTGCTCACGGACACTACAGGGCAGTTGCTTGCTGTCACTGGGGCTTGAGCCTGGAATGTCCGGTTGAATGATGATCTCCCTACGCACTATGCCACCCTGCTGTATGTTGTAACTTGCAATAGTAAAAATGTTCTTATCTACTCAAAAGAAGTACGCTGCAAATAGAAACAAAGGGGAGAGGGTTCATTTCTCTCTATTGCTGTAAGCAAATTGTCCCATTTAGCTCCATTGCTGAAGTCCTCATACCGCTTAAGGGTTTAATTTGAGGACCCTGTCAAATGTGGGTATCCAAGGGTGCACTCGTGATCAATATGTGCAAAACACCGGCTCATTCAACATAATCTATAAATCGTATACGCTGGACTAAGCAGAAACTCTCTAAAATGTGCACCCATTAGTGACTGATATGAGATAGAACCAGCTAGGCTTATGCCTATATTTTGGTCTTTTGGATTATTATCTTTGGGTCAGACATTCAGAACTGTATGTATTTTATTACATTAGAAAACATGAAATACACATTGCAAGCGAAGAAGGATTTGTTCTGCAACACTTGGGAAGCCTGTATCGATGAGTCTAAACATTATGCACTGTCAACATAAAACACTGGAAGTATGAAGGTGTGCTACCGATTGTATTGTTTTCATATTTGTAGCTAATGTGATGGAGACAGACTTTTGTCCCAATAGATAGAGCTACATTGTCGTTGTAAACCATTCAGGCTTAGTCAGAATGAAAACAATGCATTTTTCAAAGAGCTTATCATTCACTCCCTCACACACTGTAGTGAACAAACAAAACTATGAGCAGTCAAGTGACCTTGAGGCCTCAGGAAAAATGACTACAGCTACCCACTCACCTGATATGGCCTGGGGAGAGCCCGAAGGTGTAGATGGAGATGGAGGGAAGGTGCTGCTGTTTGGGTCTGAGGGATAGATCTGCACAGATATGTTGTGAAACACAACTTATTTCATTCCACTTAACATACTACACAGAATATGGTAATATAGCCTTTCTCACAGGAAATTTTGCTGAAACGTTTGCTTATAGACAGGTATTTTTATACTACTTACAGATGCCAGGGCTTTTCCAATCTCATCGCCTGAACTTCCAGGTGCTGTTCCCCGATTGGCTTGAAGAGAAAACAATGAAGATCCATTTAAACCAGAACCTCTGCTTGATAACCAATTCTGCTATGTGACATTATTGCATGAGGGCAGAAAGAGCACTTTACACAAAGACATAGAGTTGGGAGAGATGGTGGGTTTACCCATAATGGTGTCAGTGCCAGTGATAGGGGGGGTGTGGTTGGGGACTCCGTAGCTGCTAGAGCCAGAGTGGAAGCCAGAGGGATGAGTCCCGTTCACCTCACTGCCATGCAGGGGGTAGTTTTGGGGGGAGAGAGGCAGTGGCTGCCGTTTCTTGAAAGGAAAGACACCCAGACAAAGATTTAAACACACAACCAGACAGAAGCTTTCAGCTTGCAGTAGTCACCAAGTGTCAAAGACCTCATTATGCCTTAGTAAGGAAACGGGTCCAAAGTGTGAAGGCAGAGCTCACCAGTCTGTCTTGGGGGTTGATGGCAGTAAAAGGACCATGCTGGCCCAGATGGGGGGAGTTTCCCAGCATGGCAGAGTAACCAGGCTGAACCATCGACCCAGCAGAGCCCCATGGATCAGGGGAGGGGTGGAGGCCTTCTGTCAGGGGGCATCCAGGGGAGGAGGGTGAGGGATAACCAGTCACAGGAGATGAAAGACAATGAAAGCCACATATGAGACATGTCACATTATTGTGATGACTTCATTCAGCCATGGTGCACCATTCACCACCCAGGCACTGCAGGGTGTTCTACTGGCAAAGGGCTAAGGCACCCGGGCTTCCATGGACTTAAGGATGTGATTGGGAACTAATTTCCCCAACCATACTGTCCATGTAGGAAAATCCCAGGTCATTATCTAGGTGTGCAATAAGATAACCAACTAGTATACATACAGCTACACATCAGAAATGATAATTTGAATCAAACACAATGAACAACTTCTTGAAGGCATAGCTCATATCTACTGACCTTGCATGTAGAATGGCCCTGGGTAGACATTTCCTGCCTTGGAGGCTGGGTACCCAGCATTGTCTCTGTTAAAATCCTCTCCTGAGGCTGATGCATACACCTACAGACCATACACAGAAAAAAAGGAGAATGAAACTTATCGGTTTAGTGCTTGAAACATTC
Organism: Acanthochaenus luetkenii; assembly: GCA_900312575.1. Classification (NCBI taxonomy): domain Eukaryota; kingdom Metazoa; phylum Chordata; class Actinopteri; order Beryciformes; family Stephanoberycidae; genus Acanthochaenus; species Acanthochaenus luetkenii. Next base: position 796 of record OMOT01065201.1, on the reverse strand, counting down.
TCACTAATCACTATATGTTGTAAACAAGCTATATAACAAATATAGTATATCATTACATATGTATTGACATCTTCCTTTCGAGATACTCTGCCGCATTTAAGTTCCCTGCGAGCCCCCTTGTGCTTAGCTGAAACTAGGGGGATGACCACAAAAAAATAGAATCTGAAACTGACCAAGTGAACTTCTCCTTGATCAGAAAACGGAGTCAGAAAAAGAAATAAAAACTCTCACTACATGCCTGATATAACACAGCGCTTCTATTTTCCTTCCTGGTCTAGAATCTTTAGAACAATTTACTATCTGTTTTTATTACTTAATTCAATAAACAGCCTGTTCCAACATTTTAGCAGACTGGAGCACTGAGCATTATGGATTGGATGTGCAGTGTCAGGGGTTTTATTAGGCTCCGTCTACCCTCTCCGTGTGGCTTTAACATATTACCATCTTAAACAAACATACTGAGAATGGTTTAGAGATACATATTCACTCTAAACACAGTGAGACATGGCCATAGAATGGGAGACACAGTTGGATGTGGCATGTCTTATAATGGGTATAAAGGAACCAATGTTCTGAACCACCATACCCGTCTAAATTCTAGACTAAAATGAAGTATCAAACTATGCGTCTGAAAAACTCAAATCCAAACGAACTGAAGTTTTCTTCGGTAATTTGATTAAACAGAGAGAAACACGAGGAAAGAGAGGGGAGAGGAGAAGAGGGAATGGAGAGATGCACTCCTAATTACTGAACCATCTGCCGAATCCTGGACGGCAGCCAACTCCACTGGCAGCTG
>OMOT01065184.1:14347-24460 GCA_900312575.1 Acanthochaenus luetkenii | reverse complement strand
TATCTTTCTGCCTCTCTCTCTCTCTCTCTCTCTCTCTCTCTCTCTCTCTCTCTCTCTCTCTCTCTCTCTCTCTCTCTCGCTCTCTCTCTCGCTCTCTCTCTCTCTCTCTCTGTCACACTGTCTCTCCCCATCTACTTATTCATAATCTCTTTATCTCTCTTTCAGCCCCATCCTCCCTTTCTCTCTTTCTCTCTCCCTCAGTGTTATCACACACAGTGCTGCAGCCTCACTGATGTAAACTGACATGTGAAATATAGCTAATTGGAGGGTCTGGTGCTACTTAATTCCAGCTGACAAACAAAATCAATTTTTCCTCATCCCGCATTCTACACAACATTCATCAGCTCAGAAACAAACTTCTTGCTTCATGTATGTAAAGATCAATCGTAAATGAGTCATGAGCTTCCCATCTCAAAGCAAGAATGACAGTGTATTTCCTGTAGGGTTTTTTTGAGACTCAGGCCTCATTGATCTTAACACGTCTGATTGATGGCCAATAGGGAGCTTCTGTTGATGAACATATTGCTACTACATAGAGTGTCCATGACCCTGACCCGGATAAGCGGCAAGAAAATAGTTGGATGTATAGATGTGGATTAAATAGATTATTTTTTTGGGTCAACAATCTAAACAAAATACCCAATGAAAAAATTAAACACATAAATATATTTGTCTTTGTAGAAGCACCTTTGTCAGGTCGTAGAGACATCTCAAGGACATTTTTAATACATTACATTTTGGGGAGATAGGCCAGTTGGTCAACTTACCTGTGAGGTGATGAGAACATAAATCATCCATATGTCCCCAGTAGATCATTTGCTCTGGTGATCCATGCTAACACTTCAGCATACACTATGTTGACACTGGAAAACACTGAACAATTGTCAAAGACATCATTCCTATCACTTAAATTGATTTATTGACCATGCAAACATGCCCTTGGGACTTCGAATCAAGTTAGTTTAATAGTTATGGCTAATAATTGGCCAATGGCGGAAATGGGCTAGTTAGGATTAGCGTCTGTGAAACGCCTTTAGGTTCGACCTAAATAAAAACATCCTCATGGACATTCAAGGTGATAGATCGCATAGGTAGAATTTAATAAAAAATAATTTACTTTGCTAGACCTTATAGGAGGAAACATCTTAAAATCAATTCGTTCTAGCAACAGTGTGAGCAGTTTAATCCATTTCTAATTCAAGCTGTAAGATTTAAAAAATGCGGAAGAAGTCTAGGGGCTTGAATACTTTCTGAAAGCACTTACAACACTACTTTCACTTAACGCATAAATGTTTACCCCTTTGACCTCAACGTTCAAGATAATTCCCTTGAGGCTGCAGGGGGAATCCATTCTCGTAATCACGGCGAAGCATGTCTCTCTGTCATCCACTACTGTGTAATCCTCCTATCTTCAGAGACCGGGTCAGGGCAGTGAATTAATAATGCTCTGCAAGGGCCGCGCCTGAAACCTCTTTCAAAAATGCAGTCTGACAGAGCCGCCACTCTAATTGTATAAGCCTTGACACTTTTTCTCCCCTCGCAGGCGCGTCAGCGGAACTGATGCCTGCAAGAGCTGCCCCCTTGGCCTTCACGTATGCCGTCGTATCTCTGCCCTGCCCGCCATCCCCACGGCTGGAAATCAAATACACTTAATGGAGAGAGGAAACATCGCGGCTGTAATCGAACCTGGAACGAGATAAGTGTATCACCAATCACCGCCCTCCTGCATATCGTTGCTGTGAAGGGGAAAAAAAACCTGCTGTAACGCCAGTGTCTTGAATGGAAGGATGACATGGTGCTTCATAAGGTTGAATGTGTTTTGTGACCCGAGGGCCCATGAAGACCATTCAAAACCCATAATAGAATTTCACCAACGCACAGCGGGCAATCTGAAACGAAGGTCGCTTTCCCACATTTTTCGAAAATAAATAATATTGATATACTTATATACCCCAGCAGCAATATAGAAAAGCATGGAAAGAGGGGAACGGTGGAGGAATTGTGAAGCAAGACCAGTGATCAGTGTCATCTACAAATAGAATAGTGCTTTCCTAACATATGCCTCCATTCATTTCTGCGTGTGTCTCCCAGGCCTCCTTATACACACACACATTTTCCCACACACATGTCCATCCACTGATGGCCTAAGCGGCTCATGGCAGGTTACAGAGTGCGTGGCCAGTGGATCAAGTTCTCTCTTTGATTGAGGACAGAGCCGCTGCCAGCAGAGACTCAGTGGTGCTCAGCTCACTGCAGTCCAGCTCCTGTTTCAGGGGAAATGGTCGGACCTCAGAGGGCAACGTCAAGGTGAAAGACGGGATACAGTCTCGTACAGAAGGTGCCAAGAAGAATTTGTCTTATTTTGGTCCGTGGTCCTGGAATGAGCTGCAAAACTCTTCAACTTGAGTCACTCTTGTCATTGGCTGAAAAAAATATCATACTACACCGTGTGCCACGTGGTCGGTTTTTTTTCTTCATGTTTTACATTTCACGTTTTTCCAAGTCTTAAAGTTTTATGTTTGTCACTTGTGTGCTGTTTGTGTTTAAAAAGAATGTTTTATTATCAGTGCTGCCTCTTGGCCAGGTAAGATCAATTGGTTCTCAATGGGACTTGTAAAATAAAGGTCAAAGAAAATAAAATAAATAAAGCCCTAATCTGTAATCACAATATGACACCCTCTGTTAAAAGACTGGTGTCCCACAATCAGCTTTGCTCACACTGTGTTTTATTGTTTTGAATCTATTTTTCATGCTGACTCAATATTTGAATTGAAAAATAAACTTGAATCTTGATATGAATACAGAGCCCTTATCTCCGCCTTGTAGTCCACCATTCCTCTGTTAAAACTGTCGAGCCACCTCTCTGTGTCTCATTCGGCACAAGGCGATATGATGTGGTCAATAGCCCTCTCTCCTCATCATCGCGACACATTAATACATTAACAATAAATAGTGAGGAAATCCATTAGAAGAGACTTTGCATATAGATAGCCTACTTAAGCCGGAAGCGGCCGTTAACATAACCTGCGGGGAGTGGCGGATAATTAGAGCCGCTCTCCTCCTTTCCTTTCTGCCACTGATAGAGAGGCCATGTTGGAAGAGGCAGGGCATGGTACACACAGGACTGTGGCTCACTCCCAGTCACCCTGCTCTCCACAACACGGGGAGGGTCACGCAGGGAAAAGAACAGCAGACAGCCTGCAGACCCGCCCGGGCTGGATGAGCGAATAGCTATGCATTAATCAAGATGGGTTAAACTCAGATTGGACACTGACGCACAACAAAATGAAATATTCAGGAAGAGATCCCAGAGGGCATCAGTTTGGATGGTTTTCACATGTACCACATGTACCACTTGATGCAGCTCACTTTCCATTATGCACTTCTGTTATTTGTCTAGTGGTTTCTCATATGGATGACAGACAACGTGATCAAAGGTAATTGGAGTTATGAATTGCAGTGATAATAGCAGCGATGTGATACTTTATTGAACCTTGTACGGAAATTCTCTTTTTGCCTAAAGATTTAGTGCCTTGTTCATGGACACTTCAGCAGGGCAGATGCTTGTCAACACAGGGGCTTGAACTTGGGTCCTCCAGTGGAAGGACGGTCTCTCTAACTGCCAGGCTTCCCTGATGCCCCAAACGACTTAAGATGTAGTTTAATACATGGACTCACTAACTTTTGCCGGGAATACACCTCCCCAACCATTAGACTACCATGGCACCCATCTTTATGAGAGCACCTTGTATAACCTTATCCAAAGAAGGTGTGCTGAGGACACATGCTCTTTTTCAGCATCACCTGAGCCATATTCACACAACCACAACCTTCCAGTATTGGTCACTGAGCAGCTCCACCAGAGAAGCTGGTGTTTCAGCGCCTTGCTCAATAGCGCCTCAACAGTAGCTGTTGGGGGAGGGGAGTACATTGATCATTCACGCACATGTTCCCAGCCGGTCCAGGGATTTGTATCTCTGACCTTCCATGCACAAGCCCCTTCTTTTACCTTTAGGCTATAGCTGCGACAGATTTGTGTCCACCCATGGGCGACTTCTCGTAGTTCTGACTCTCCACCTCCTGGGCTCCCAGTAGGCTTAACCCGAAGAAAAGATGAAGTGCCAATCCCTGCCTAGATCCTTGCCAGCACTCAGCTAATTATACAAATAACTGAAAACGGGTCATTAAATATGGAATGAATGAAACATCATTAGGGTTCATACCCCATCCATCAAGCATCCTGTCTCCACTCCCATCAGCAGGATGTAACTCATACAGATAAATCGGTGCAGGACTTCTCATTGATATGAGGCGGGGGAGGGGTTGGTGGTGAAATGAGTTGGTGAGCTAGATTGAGATGGTGGTAGTGGAGACTGAAACAGCGCCGACTGAGTAATGAATGTATGGTAGTATGGTAACAGCTTTTAAATATGTATGTATACAACTGCTTCCCTCATAACCTTCCCAATCTGCTGTTTCCCATTGTCGGGAGCTTCCCACTGGCATTAGCTGCCTCCGTTGTTATGGAAACAATGGCTTGTTAGGGATGTTAACAGTGTTTTAACATTTGGTCCCAGAAACATATGGCTCTCATTTTGTCTTGCCATGTCCTGTAACACAGATATAAAACTACAGGGAAGACAATCAATTTCCAACGCAACTTGGCCTAAGTTTGGATGACGTTGCAGAATAAGCCATGCGATGCGTGCAGTGAATCTGCTGAGGCGTCAGCATTATGATACATGCAAGCTTTGCTGTGGGCACCACCTGCAGAGGAACGTGCTATTTAAACAGCTGGAGAGACCAATTATTATAATATCGCTACGATATTTCATAACTTTGGACAGAAGTTCACAAAATAACACATTTCCCCATGATCCTCATAACTTCAGGAAAACTGCAAGTGGGGAAAATCCGCAGCACAGCAAATGTAAAATAATTTGTCTTGGTGCCATTGATGCCCAGTAACTGAAATGACAGCAGAGGAGACAAGAGAATGAGTGCATAGTTGCACTCAACATGATGATTGGTTCAAAGAAAATGCATAAGAATCTCAACCTACTCCCACTTGGTAAAATGTTAATGATTTTGCATATAGATAGCTTTTTGTCTTTTTTCATTTTCTCTTAATCACTTCAGGACTTATGCCCCATTTCTTCGGGACAGCTACAACAGAGAAAAGGGCTGTGCCTGTTTATTCTTTCGACATCCTTGCCATAAAACGAGGGATATAGAAGTTGTTCAGCCCACTGATTTGAAAAAGCGTCATGTTGGTGACTTGAAAACTGATTCAAGGACGTGACAGAGCTTGTGCTATTGCATGACTGCTGCTCTATTGCTCTCTAAAGGTCCGTTCAAGGCTGCCAGTCATGCATATCAGAGCGAGAATGAGATGTCAAGGTGTGAAAATTACACATTATAAAGACCAGAATAATCTATATCTATGCCCTAATCACCCTCCTGCCATGAGACATGGCAATGCTAGGTAATTGTTCATTCATCACATCTGTGTGCGTGCACGCAAGTTGGTATTGGTTTTTATTCTATGGCCTGTGGACCCATAACTTCAGGAGAAAAAAAACTCATCTTCATCATTACTTCATCATTACTGTGTGTGTGTGTGTGTGTGTGTGCAGTTGCTCATTCGCTTTAGTTAAAAGGTTGTGTCTCTCCACCTGTAATGTTTGATTTTGATGTTTGATTGCACTTTATTGATCCCCTAGAGGAAATGCAGGTGTCACAGCAGCAATTGGCAGAACAATGCCATAAAATAGGGAAAGATAATAAAACACAGGTAATAGTGAACAATATAAGTTGCACAATATACAAAACCAAAACTATCAAAAAGGTAGTGCCTCGTAGGTTAAAGGTTAAATCTATCTATCTATCTATCTATCTATCTATCTATCTATCTATCTATCTATCTATATCTGCCTATACAGCTACACATCTATACATCTATTGGTTGTATACAATATCCTCATACTTGTCAACCTTTGCCGGGAGACTCCCGATGTTCATTGCCCTCTCCCGGTTTTCTCCCGGTTTTCCCGGGGTCGCAATTCTCCCATATTTCTCACGCTTTTTGAAACATGTTCACATCTTTTTAACTTTATGTTATTACAACGTGCAGCGTGTATTCCCACGACTCTTAAAATTAAACAGTTTCCAACCGGACAACAATACAGTTACACCAAATGCTCGCACCGCAAAGACAACGTTCGTCCACCTGACTGCTACTGTATGTGTGTTTTACTTCACAGAGGGAAATGGAAGCGAAGCGGAAGAAATATTTGAGTAAATTTAAGACCGAATGGAAAAAATAATATCCGTTTCTTACACAGAGTTTTAAAGGAAATCTGTCATGCCAACTCTTTCAATAAAAGTATTTAACATAAAAATGCTCTTTCAGTGTGCTTATTATTTTGATATTTTCATACTTTAAAAGTCACCAGAATGCAGGAAACAAAGTCTCTGAAAACTCCAGGACCCCAAAAATCTCCCTATTTCTGAGGTATGAAGGTTGACAAGTATGACCATCCTCGGTCTAAGATGCATGTAGAAAACCCAGCCTCAAATCATCCATACTAGAGGCCGATAGCTGTGTCCGGGGGGTGGAGCAGAGGTTGTAGTGGTGGCGGATGGAAAGGATGATGGTGATTCTCTCCCCCTTGCTGAGGTGAAGAAAGGGGAAAAGAAAGATGGAGGACAGATTGCCTGCGGTGTTCATTGCCCCCTCTCACAGTTGAGGATGGATGGATGGCTGCAACACTGCCCTCACTGCTGGCCTCTGATAAGCCCCCTTTGTAAGGCTCAAGGTGGAGGGCCCTCTTAATGGAATTGCTCTCGTGCGGGTAGCAGTGGTCTATCGACTGCATTCACCAATGAAAGAGGACCCCCTTTGTGAACCGAATGAACCGGGAGATTGATGAGGCCCGGCAGTGTGAAGCCTCATCTCCTATCTGGCCCGAAGGCTCCAAAGGGACGTCTGTTTAGGGGGCGCAAATTCATATGTATGTGAAAATGAAGTGCCTCTGCCAGGTTGCAGGAAAACCAACGTAATGCCAACATATTTCACACTCAAGTGACACAGCCGGGAGATTCTCGATGTAATTGGCGACAGGGAACACAGAGTAATGTATGTCTGCGTCTCCGTGCTCTGGGCCTATTGCATTAGCAGCCGCTGAAAATATGACAACATTGACTGTAGAACAATAGGAGAGGAAGAAATCTAACTGTTATATAGCAGTACAACAAATGGCGCTGCGTAAACCTTCAGCGTGGCCCACTTTCTGCACGTGAGAAATGATTCTTCAATTCATTGATACGCCGTCAAAGGGGTGTTGTTGTTTTTTCACCAGTCTGCAGTGTGACGGCACGGAAACAGAGCAGTCCTTTATCTGCAGGTAGCAGAGGCTGTCTTACACTCTGTAATACAACAGGTATCCTCTGAGAGTTCAGGAGGCAGACGACAGGCTGATAAGATACTTATCACTGCCGAGGGTGCGCAGTCTTATCTCTCGCATAGAGGCTCTTACCTTTAGGCTCTCACACACCAAGACGATGATCCATTCTCGACTGGGATCTCAGCTTTGTGGGGAGGAAACATATTGTTGTTTTCTTTGCGTTCCTTAGTTGTTTTTCTGTAACTTGGACACAGTGACCCTAGTCAGGACGCTGTCTGTAAGGCAGACGCAAAGTAAGGACGTGGCGCTTTAAGGCGTGTCTAATAATAATTATTATTATTATAACGCAGTGTCTAACACAATTTCGGTCATTTCCTGATTTAGGACGATAGCGCACCTCCAGCGCAGTTGTAAAAGAGGTTTCCTCCTCAGCTTTTGACCGCTGTTAACGTGCTAGTCCAATCAGAATACTGTGACTGATCTGAAGGACATAAAGCTGTGTTTCTGAGTGCCTGGTAATCCAGATTGTTGCGTTCATGCTCAACTGCATAATCCACACCGGCATTAGCTCTGAAGAAGCACCGTACTTTTGTGCCAAAAGCACTTCAAATAGTACTTTGTGGCAAAAAGCCCATCCTGTTCATGTAATTGTCAGACAGTAATGGGGAACCCTTTGTCTTCCTTTCCCTCCTGTCTTTTCTCTGCTGGTGTCACTGGGGCCACCCAGCCCATTCATCAGCTCTGTGAGTGCCCTCATTGTCTGATCATCCGTCACTGGCTTCCATACGCCTGACATCCCTCCTGCTGCTCCTCAAAATAGAGCAGGAGATTAGGACGAGGGGAGCGTTTTAGCCAGGCCCCAGGGGGTCCATCATCCCCTCCGCCCCTCCTCCAGACCTCCCCTTTCTCCACCCCTCCTCCTCCCCACTTCCTCCAGCATCGCCACTTGATGGAGCCATCAAGGGGAGCCATTGTCCAGATGCTGTGTGCTTCGTCAAGTCACAGGTCACAGGCAGACACACTACGCACAGGTCCAGATATGGACACACACAAAACAGGTGATTGCAGCAGGGTGCTGAAACACAGTCGCCCACTTGTGGCTTTGTTTACGTGGTGGTTTATAAGACATATTTTTCACTCTATTTTCTGTCCGAGCAAACAGACAGATGTTTTGAGTTATGGTGGGCTGAGATAGTTTTCTCCATCCACACGTCACACAGAATATTTGTTAATTTGCCCAAAATGTAGAAAATCTATTCATAAAATCCAAATATATGAATAATTATTTTAAAAAAGTCATGATTCAACATTAAAGGTAAGATTCATGTAAAATTCATCAATACTGGGCATTTTGTTTGTGCTGTCCTCATCCCTCAACTCTCTGGGTCTCCTTTGTGGAAATTGTTAAAATATGGTTTATCTGGCACTACGTATGGGAGTGACGTTACATTTTGGCTACCCTTAGATAAATTACTCTTTGCTTATTTTTTCCAATTGCCACAACAACCTGATGACTGTTTGTAGGATGGAGTGAAGATACTGCACAGAGCAATCACCTAGGAATCCCAGGCGGTGTATCCTCTACAGGCGTGAAGGTAAAACTTTGTGGTAAAACAGCTCTCAGAGGTATTATTTCTGGAATCTGTGAATGTGTTTTAACTGTATGCATTTGCCTGTTTCCTTTTCAGAGTTTTCAGCTGCTGTTTTGCCTGATTGTAGATTTTGTTTAAACCAACTGGCTGTGCTTTCTTTCTTTTCGGCCTCTCTGGCTGCAAGTCAGCTTAGCCAGGAGTGGAGGAGCAGTTGTGCTGTTTACAGGCGGCCCCCACTTCCTAGTCACCTGCATGCGTGTGGGTTTGCGGATAATGTACAAAACAAAAAGTTTTGTTGCGCATGTGCGTCTTTGAGTAGACACCCACATGTGGCCCTATGTAACTCACCCCTCTGGGATAGCCTTTCTATTTCAGTCTTTCTGTAGGCAACCAAACCACCCTCCTGACAGGCAGAGGCCCTTATGGGTCAGCAACCTTTCTGTTTTTAGCATTTTTATAGTGGATTGAGAGTTTTTTGTGTGAATGTAGCAGTTTGTCCTGTATTGACCTGGGATCCTCTTAGCAGCCCCTGGTTTTAATACACAGCCCTGCACAGCTTTACACAGCTTGCTTCAGAATGAAGGAAATGAGGTGTTAGATCTGGTTAGTAGGGCTAGACTAGTTTCTAGATAATAAGTGTTAGATAACCTAAATTGCACTTACCTGTCAGGGAGAAAAAGTACTTTTTATTTTGTATTTATTAACTTGCACTATCAAAGGCAATTTGGGAGACAGAGTATTTTGGTCTTACAACTGGGTGTTTCTCTGCCATATTTTGCACCATGCACTTGTCGTTGAGGGGGGCGGAGCTGGTTGAGCCTGGACGGTTATAAGGAGCTCCAGCTATAGGGGAGGAGCTATTATATGGCCCTTAAAAACATATTGTGGCAGCCAGAGGCAGGTTAGCCAGGCTCCTCTAGGGGAGCTAGGGCCCAAGCACAGTGCTCTCCCTACTCAGCCTAGATGCCAGACAGGTGAGGAGGAAGTAAAAGGGGAAGCCCAGGGCCAATCAGGGGAGAGAGCGGGCCCTATAAAAAGAGGCAGGAAGTAGAGTTCGCTCTCAGGGTGATTCAGACAAAGGAGAAGGAAGGAGGAAGAAGGTGGGCAGGAGGAGA